>JBBBDQ010001397.1:342500-407500 GCA_037127315.1 Ascarosepion bandense | reverse complement strand
CATTGGGTTATAGAAGGAGTGGTCCAATTTTAATCAAATTTGATACACTCATAGACAAAGACATAAGAAACAATATTCAGAAGTTTCAACATTGCAGTTCTTACAATAGTGCAGAAAATTTGATATCGATACCAGGAAATCAAAATTTGACTTACATCCATTCATTTTTCTTTTAGTCTACGGTTTTGCTTTAACTGGAAACAACTGTTGCTTTTTAGTCTTTCGTACCAACGTCCAAAGAGTCTGAGCTCCAGGACCATGGATTAGAGCTTTCATTACACCCGAGCAATGCCGGGCTTTCCTGCTAGTCTTATATATCTCCAAGTATAGGGTTTGTATGGCTATAATAAAATTCTGTATCCAAAAACACTATTCTTAAAAAAGTGCTCAATACACAGTAGAGCAAATAATATTTATCTAAAATTTATTATATTGATATTTTTTCATCTTCTTACCCATCCTTCCAAATAAAAATTTCTTAAATAAACTTATCGATCATTTTAAAAGATCAAAGTAAATATAACATAAGTTAAAGATGACGCCAAATTTTTTTTTTTAACTTCTAGGATTTTATTTTTTTAGTTTTCAGTATAAACGAAATTAAAAATATCCATTAAGAATATTTTAATTAATGAAAAGACTGACATCCCATATTTATATTTTATAACGACGTTAAACAATGCTAGTACCAAAAAAGCACAATTCAAATCTAAAAACGGTCAGTTCATAATATGTATCATGTTGGTGCAAAAGTTTTTGCCGGTTTGTAAAAGAGGCATTTTAAATCATTGTAATTTATTTTATGCATATTGTTATTACTTTAACATATCCCCATGATTAATTTATAACTTTTTCTTTCAGATTATTAAAGTATCATTCATATTTTTCTGCAATATTCTCACCCATGTTCTCCAGAGAACCTGTGACGTGTTTCTTGTAGCAAATCTTTGCTTTCACGACACCTTCAGACACCATTTTTGGGTAGGCTTGTCACAAGTGATGAGAAGTGCCATCTTCCCTCGTCCTGCATATTCTCCTAACCTAGCTCCCTTGGATTATCACATATTTCGAGGATTACAAAACCATTTAGATGGCCTTAAGTTAACATCACGAGAGGGGATCGAACATGAGTTAGATTCATATTTCACATCAAAACCTAAAGAATTTTACAAGCGAGGCATTTATAAGCTCGTCGACAGAAGTTATAGAGAGCAAAAGGTCGTTATTGTTATGAATAAAGATTTTTTTTAAAAAACACAGTTTTTCATTTTCAAGATGAAATTTTAAATTGGCAAAAACTTTTGTACCGACCTGATACCTGATGATTACGTAGTGCATGAAGCTTTAAGTTGTACTTTAAACGTAGGATATATTCATATCTATTAATAGATAATTAACAGCTCTGTTAAATTACATTGAGCACTATTCTATGAACACCTAATAAATATTTATAGATGGGTGTTTACCTTCATGTATATACATATGTATACTTATTTAAATCTATATATATATATATATTTTTTTTTTCCTGGGTATGATGGTAAACTGCATCCGGCAGCAAGGCCTCTGATTGGGAAGTTGTGAGAAGCATGGAACCACCTCTTAATTGCTGTTGTTCCAGGTTCCACCCTGACCTGGAGTGGTAGCACCTGTTAGGGTCCCAGCTATGGGCAAATAGTTAATCCCCTAAACTGGGGTTAAAACACTATGAAAGTACAGAAATAAACTTTTATAGAAAAATATACATTTTTGGAGAGAAAAAAATTATTATTGGCAATACATTTTTTTAATATAAAACTAGAAGACATCTTCAGTTTTAAAAATGAAAAAAATTTTTCATCAAAATCTGATTAGATCAACCTTCTCAGTATAACTGAACATTAAAAAAATAATACCTTAAAACCCTACCTTTTTGGCTTTAAATGACCCACAGAGGTTAATATGCTGTTAAACAAAATTCAAACACAAACATATATATATATATATATATATATATTGTTTGTTTGTTTATATATATATATATATCTCAAACTCTTTCTTTTACTGGATGACCTGTTTGTAAGAAACGCCCACACATTTAAGTTCTTATGGCAAGTGAGGAGGAGGCAGAGGGAATGATCCATTTCTGCAATTTGCAGTAAATAACAAACTTGTGAAGGGGGTGGTGGCATATAAACACGCAGAAAGACACACACACGTACATAGATGCACACTCACCTGTGCTTCAAGCCAAAATTTTCTCTACCTGCAAATATAAGTCATGAGAACGAACCGTGCCGGGTTCGACAGAATTCAAAACATCTGTTTATTTATTATTATTATTATTATTATTATTATTGTTTCTGTTGTAGTAGGAGCAGTAGTAGCAATGATAATAATTTGGCTGTTTTACCTTTATAGGGCTGGGTCTCATGACAGATCTGTAGATATGAACAGACTATTTCCGTCTATATAACTATTTATTTCCTTCAATCAGTTCATGTTTATCTATCTCTGTTCATATATGTATATCAGTCACTCTCACTCCATTCACATCAAAGTTCATATCTATCTATCTATCTATCTATCTATCTATCTATCTATCTATCTATCTGCCACACTATTCATATCTACCTATCACATTTATTTCAGATCTTATGTATGTATGTATGTATGTATGTATCTATCTATCTGTCTGTCTCACTCTATTCATATCTACCTATCAGATTTATTTCAGACTGTTCATATCTATCTATCTATCTATCTATCTATCTATCTATCTATCTGCCACACTATTCATATCTACCTATCACATTTATTTCAGATCTTATGTATGTATGTATGTATGTATGTATGTATGTATCTGTCTGTCTGTCTCACTCTATTCATATCTACCTATCAGATTTATTTCAGACTGTTCATATCTATCTATCTATCTATCTATATATCTATCTATCTATCTATCTATCTATCTCACTCTATTCATATCTATCTATCACTTTGTTGGCATGCTGGCCTCTCCCTTAATAATAATAATAAAAATAATGATGATAATGAATGCATAGATGAATAAATAATTATGAAAAGAAATTTAATCTCATAAAATATGTCCTTCATTTCAACAGCCTGGTATTTAAATTGGACGACACTCATTTTTTGCACCTGGAATTTTCTTTCATTTTTGTATTTTTTTTCTTTTTTTGGTTAAAGTTGTGGCAACGAGCCTCACCTGCCAGTCTACTGGATATTGCATCTCTCACCTCATGGTTTGTGCATTATTTATCAAATCAAAAGGTGAAAGCACTTTTTGAACGAAAGGCAGTGTAGTTTGAAGTTGCGGGATAGGAGTTGTATTGTAAATGATTTGTCCCAAGTCCGATGGTATGGTGGTGGTAGTGGGAGGGTGGCTGCAACTACACAAATGGTCTGTTGTTGAAGAGTGTGAGTTTTGTTTAATGGCACACCAATCTCTGTGGGTTATTTAATGCCAAAAAGGTGGGGTTTTAAAGTATTTTTGTTAATGTTCAGTTATAGTGAAAAGGTTGATTTAGTTAGATTTTGATGAAAAATTTTTTTTTGTTATTTTTTTTATTTTAGAAAACTGAAGATATCTTCTAGTTGTGTATTCAAAAATATATTGCTGGTAATAATTTTTTTCTTCAAAATGTGTTATGGTAATCTTTTTTCCTTCAAAAATGTATATTTTTCCTATGAAAGTCTATTTTTATACTTTCATAGTGTTTTGACCCTCGTTAGGGGGGTTAACTATTTGCCCATAGTTGGGACCCACACAGGTACTACCACTCCGGGTCAGAATGAACCCGAGAACAACAGCAATTAAGAGGTGGTTCCATGCTCCTCACAACCTCCCAATCAGAGGCCTTGCTGCCGGATGCAGTTTACCATCATACCCAGGACCTAGTCTGTTGTTGAATTGCTTTTATAAAACTCATATCCCAAACGTGTTTTGAACAAAATCATTAGTAGGTAAACTCCAATTAAAATTGTTGTGATAAAAGTCATGTCCAGTTGCGGATTCTATTATGACAAGGAATGTTGACTTCTAATCTTTTTATGAATTGAAAATATATAATGTTTTATTTTTTTTCTTGTACCTGCAAAACTTGTTTAATTAAAATCGATTTTTAAATTCAGATTTGTTCTTTATTTATGCACCAAATAAAATTATATGTACATAAAAAAAATACAGTATTCATATTATTTGGACTATTGTCCTCATCTTTGTTGCCATTTGTACAACGTTTCAGCCGTTGTACACTCCAGACTTCTTCAGGTGCTAGGAATTTTGAACTGAACTTTTTATTACAATCACTGGAGTATATCATTCTCATTCATTTTACTGGGCAGTCGAAAAAATTCAGTTTGAATTAGATAACTATTTCAGCCATTAGGTAGATGTCACAATCAGTTGATAAGGAAGATAAAAATCATTTCTGTTTTTTTCTTATTGAAGATAATGTTGGAAGCGCTGGGAATGGTGACATTTTAATTCCCAAAGTAACAACTCATCTACCTCATAAATACTACCTCATCTCAAATATATAGACATATAAAAAAACTATATTGTCATGTTAAACATTGAAACTTTTGTTTCAAAGCTCAACTGCTACTGGTCCTGGATCTGGCAGTAAAACCTCTGAGAGGTTGTGAGGAACGTGGAACCACATCTTAATTGCTGTTGTTCCCAGGTCTACCCTGATCCAGAGTGGTAGCACCTGTTAGGGTCCCAGCTATGGGCAAATAGTTGACCCTCAAACTGGAGTCAAAACACTATGAATGTATAAAAATACACTTTTATAGAAATATATTTGTAAAACTAGACTTTAAACAAAAATATACATTTTTGAAGGAAAAATATTACCAACAATACATTTTTTAAGAAAAGATTATTACCATAACATGATTTTGAAGGAAAAAAATTATTGCCATAATACATTTTTGAAGGAAAAAAATTATTACCAGCAATACATTTTTTAATACAAAACTAGAAGACATCTTCAGTTTTCTAAAATAAAAATAAATTTTCCATCAAAATCTGACTAAATCAACCTTCTCGCTATAACTGAACATTAAAAAAAAATACCTTAAAACGATACCATTTTGGCATTAAATAACCCACAGAGGTGTTGATAAGCTGTTAAATAAAACTGAAACTTGACTGCTACTGTCGATTTGGCGTGCTAAAAAACAATCTGCGAATCAAGTTTTAGCTGATGCAGGTAAGTGACGCCCTTAAGAAAGGCATGAATTTATCTCTCCATGTAGATTAGGCCACGGAGAACGTGGTGATGGTGATTCGATACAATTGATAAGAAGATTGGTCAACACAAATAGCTTATTTTTTTTATAATCATTTCATCTCAAACAAGGCAGAGAATTACAGTGAGAGATAAAAAATAAGGTTCTTGGGATGCCTAGAAAAGAATAAGAGGTGGATGTGTTTGACAGAGGTGGATGGAATTTAGGGAGCTAGGAGATGGCAACTGATGTTGCATTTAAACTTTTGGACATTGTAGCTATCAGGGAAGAAAGTATACATGAGGGAATTCCACAGGTTTTAATTGCAAGAAAAAAAAACTGATAGAGTAGAAGTAGTGGTTACATTTGACTATTTCGACATGTAATGAGGAAGGAGGACCTGGAGAACTTAATACTCACAGGTCAGATAAAGAAAAGGGAAGACAGGGGGAAGCAGCGCGAGATGTACTTGTTAAGTAGAGCAAATGGATGGCTGAGCGGGTCTTAGAGATATCAAGATTAAAAGTATGGAAAGCGACAAGAGATGGAGCCAAGTGGAAGTCCATGATCGCCTACACGGCACATGAAAAAGAATCTTAACATGACAATATACGCAGGTGATACTGTATTGATGGCTTACTCAGAAAAGAAACTACATGACCTTCTAGAGAGATTAAGGTAAGAAAACGAGATAACCAACTTTCCATTTTTTTTAATCGGTTCATTTCAAGCCAGGCAAAAAGGTGGTTACAGTAAGAGAAAAATAAATTAAAAGAGATTTCAAAAAAAGAATAAGAGTTGGATGGAAATTAAGAAGATATACGATGACAATTGACATTAGATTATAACTTTTACAGATTGTAACTATCAGGTAATCAAGCAAACTGAAGAGAAGTCCACAAATGGGATGTGCAAGAAAAGAAACTGTTAGAGTAGAAGAGGAAGTTACATTTAACAATTTCAATAGTAAAAGGATGGGACCTAGATGCCAATCTAGTAGCACCAGTAAATTCATGTGGTTGAGTCATCAGGGAAAGAATCTCTTAAGAGTGGAAACTGTGAAAATATTTTTTTGAAAAGATTAAGGTAAGCCGCATCCTATCAATGAGAAAGTGACTGAAGTTGTGCTGCTAAATTATGACCCAGTGGATAAAAGCTTTGGTTAGATCCATTGACTTGACCCAAAGAGATGTGAGTTCAATACCTGGCTACAACAGTATTGAACAAAAAACTTGAGTTAAAGGAAGATAAGTAAGACATCCAGAAGTGGCATGGCTCATGGAACGAGAACAATATACTCCAATGATTGAAATAAAGAGTTTGGTTTGAAATTCCAATCACCTGAAGAAGGGTGTACAATGACTGAAACGTTGTAAATATGAATATGGTAATAAAGATGAGGACAACAGTCTGAACAATGTTGATTATGTAAGTATGACCTCGTCTCAGTAATATTGACAAATATTGCGGGATTGATTTACAAGACTTCCTACAGAAGGTAGCTGAAGAGAGTGACAAGAAAGGACTACAAATAAACTGCAAGAAAACTGAATGCATGGTCATCAGCAAAAAGAGCAGCCAAATATTGGTGAGGGATATTAAAATCAAACAGGTACAAAAATTTAAATACCTGGAGAGTGTTCTAACAGAAGAGAGAAAGTGGGACACAGAGATCTGAAGGCGAATCAGCATAGCGAAGGATGCGTTCCAGAAGCTGAGTAGAGTATTAAGAGACAGAAAATTTTT
The DNA here is from genome assembly GCA_037127315.1 of Ascarosepion bandense. Lineage (NCBI taxonomy): Eukaryota > Metazoa > Mollusca > Cephalopoda > Sepiida > Sepiidae > Ascarosepion > Ascarosepion bandense. Next base: position 400,516 of record JBBBDQ010001397.1, on the reverse strand, counting down.
GCTTGAAACAATGAAAAGGGAACTGGATTGATATGCAATGTCTGTCCTTCAATATGGTAGTGAATGCTGGACAATTTTATTAAAATTGAAGGAAAAAGTTGAAGCAACTGAAATGTGGTTCTACAGAAGGATGCTGCGGATATCATGGATCATGCAATGATGAGGTTTTGGAAAGGATGGAAATGAAAAGGAAATTAATACTGAGCATCAGGAAGAGACAGCTAAATTTCTTGGGACATGCAATGAGGAAGGAGGGCTTGGAGAACCTGATACTAACAGGCCAAAAAGAGGGAAGGAGAGACAGGAGACGCAGTAAGTAACGTACATGACTGGCTGGAGCAGGTGGAGGGGAGAACTGGGGTTGCTTGGTGTAACAGAAGAAAGCGTGCTAAGAGCCACCAGGGATAGGGAGATGTGGAAAGCCATGATCGCCTACGTCCTGAAAGGACAAGGCACATAGAAGAAGAAGAGGATTATGTTGCAGATCCTTTTCTGGATTTTATCAGAACTCATTGTCATGAAAACCCTTAGCATGGTTCCCCTACAATCTACTATCTGATAGGAAAATTGGATTTTTAGGGGGGAAAAGTGAACAGAAATTGATGGAAATAATAATAACAACAACAACAATAATAATAATAATAATAATAATAATAACAATAAAAATGATGATAATAATAATTAGTAGGATCTGGATTTACTAATAATTTTTTTACTGTTGCAGTCTGTCCTTTCTAACCCATGACTATTCCCATATATATATATAAACACAAACTTATCACTATACTCGTTTCAAAAAACCTTCCGCATATATACGTGGAAGGAAAAAATGGTTGTAAAGAAAGAAAGAGCTAAGCACATGAACATCAGCAAAAGAAATTTAGACCAAGCCAGCACGTAGCCCAAAGAAAAAACCTGAGATGGGTAATCAATATATATATATATATATATATAGTCATCTGCAGACAGATCTGTTTCGCTGTATCACAGCTCATCAGTATGGTTAGACATCCAATTGCTTTTAACCCAAGATTGAAACCCGACTGAATTGGTGTCATTCGGCAATTCTACCTCTGAGCTATGGGCGCTCGGTAGAAGGAGGCAGACTTTTAGCATATGATGTATCATACGTCAGTAACCAGATATCATGCTTAGAATCAGCCATATTATCAGTCCTGATTTTGTGGCTTGGCATCATTCATTTTCTCACTGCTGTAAGTTGGCCTCTCTGCATCTTTTCAATAAATATTTTCATGGTAACATTTCAAATGAGCTCTTTGCTATGATACTTAGACTCTTTTTAATGTAAGTGGAATACTAGATTGGCATTGAGATCTCATCCATTTACAGTCAAGCTGGTTAGATGTAGGCATAAATTCTATGTCAACAGTTTCTTTTCTTGCACTTCTCACCTGTGGAAGTCCCTTCCGGCTCCATTTCTTCCAGCCAGTTTTAATCTACAAACATTGAACTTTTAGACATGTCAGAATAAATAAATTGCAAACCTTGTGTCTGCTTATTTTTAATAAAATCCGTTCATACTCACAGATAATCTTTCACGTATTATCATTGAAAGACGTCAGAAATGAGCTGTAACATTGACAGATTTTATTATCATTCATTTCTCCATGTACCCAAGTACTTTCAATCTCCTTCCGAGATCATCTTCAGAGGTGTGAGTTATGGTAACAAAAAATAACCACAAAACTGTGTTGCTAAAAATTACTGTAAATTTTTTCTGCTTCAAATATACTGTTGACAAATTGCTTAGCGTTCATTAGAATGTGAAAATTATCCAAAATGGAATTTTTTTTATGTTGTAATGTCATGGTCATGCACTTGTTACCCATGTCTATTGAACAGGTAAAGAGGCTCATCCTTTGTTCCCTGTTTAGGATGTGGTTTCCGGCTTTCTCTTTTCCAATCTTTTCATTCTTTTCTTTTTTTTCTTTTTTTTCAATTGGAGTAGATAGACTAAACTATTGCCCGGTTCACACTCTACCCACGTCTATTGAATGGGTGAAGAGGCTCATCCCTTGTTCCCTGTTTAGGATGTAGTTTCCGGATTTCTCTTTTCCAATCTTTTCACTCTTACGTAGCCCCCTGCACATCAGTGGCATTACCGCCTTGCTCAGGGTGATATGATTAAAAAAAAAAATGCATGAAAAATTTGTTCTTTTGCAAACATTTTAGAACATTACTACAATATTCATATCTGATTCTATTAATTAATCTGACATGTCTAAAAAGATTTGCTGTCTAAATACACAAATATTAAATATTTAACTGCAACGTCATTTGCTATCTACTATCCTCCTGATTGCACGTTTCTCTTCCTACTCATTATTAACGTTCTGTTTTGAACACTTTTACACCCTGTAACCGCTTGTGTTTTTATGGCCTTACTGATACCGATTAGAAAAAGGAAAATATATACAGTGTGCAATGGATGAAGCTCATCAATTTACATTTGAGGTGGACAGATGTAGCTGTTTCTTTATCTTGCACTTCTCACTTGTGAAACTCCCTTCCGACTTCATTCCTTCTAGCCAACGTTAATCTGCAAAAATATAGATGCAATGTCAATCGCTATCTGTTGTCCGCCTGATTACTCTTCCTACTCATTATTAATGTTTCTGTTCTTAAGTAGTTCACACCCCTTGTGTCTTAGTGGCTTCACTTGGGGTGATACCAATAAAAAAAAGAGTACAAAGAAGTTACAAGTAAAGTGACATAGTCTCTCTTAAAAGAATACTCAAATGCCCTCGGGAGACATTATTTACTAGTCATCTGTGTCTCTGTCACAAACTCTTTTTATCTGTTTGTATCCCCAACTCACTCTGTTTTACTCTCTATTACCTTTTTGTTTTTCTCTTGGATGTTTGGCAGAGTTTGTGTTTAATATGATTAGCATGTTGCACTCTCTTTTTATCCGTCTATATCTCTCTCTCACTCCTTCTATCTTACTCTTTATATCCTTTTTGTTTTTCTCTTGAACGCTCAACACAGTCTTTGTTTAATATGGTTAGCATGATGCACTCTCTTTTTATCCGTCTATATCTCTCTCTCACTCTTTCCGTCTAACTCTCTATGACCTTTTTGTTTCCCTCAACAGAGGCTGTGTTTAATAGAATTAGCATAACGCTCACCATATATAGGTAGGTACAAGTGTATTAATATATATAGAGATCATAAAATGTTTTACAACAAGTTTTTAATATCGATCTTTTAGAAATCATTTGTAAATGTGCAGTTATTGTTTTTATCGATTTTTTCTGTCGTTTCTTTTTTATGGGAAAATATCTCTTTTTATTATTATGTGTGTGGGCTTTCAATATTTGTTTTCAACATGTGTATGTAAAGAATTCAGAAAATACTAGAGAAAAGAAGTACTTGACCCAATATGAAATTAAGTAAAAAAAAGATAATAATGAAATTTTTTTTCAATTAAATTTAAGAATATTTTATTTTTGGAATTTTTTCCGTTTCGTGCAGGAGTCGGGTTATTATTCATGGTTCTCCACGACTTCTTACAGCAAATTTGTTTATTTCCCCCGTATGAATTAACAAAAAAAGATAAAAGAAAAAAAAAAAATGGAAAAACATATCCAATAACCTTGATAATAAATTTTTCGATTTTGGCACAGTAAATTGGTTGCAAAGAAAAGTTTAACAGACAGACAGACACACACACAATGAAAAAGAAAAGAACAGTGAACGTGTTTTTTGTAATTTGGTCAGTGTCTTGATCGGGAAATAATTTGTGGGGCGGGGCATCAATGATTTTACAAGCTAAATCATATCCTGCAGTTTTTTCACACACACACACACACACACACACACACACACGCATACACACACACACACACACACACACACACACACGCACACACACACACACACATTGACAAAAATAAAAATTATATTTTCAAACCACGACAGATTTAAAAATAGGCTGATTCCCCCACCTCGCCACACCCCCGCAGATCAGATTACTCTTTCTTTCTTTCGTATATTTTTGGCTGGGAGTCGGGGAACGTCTTACGCAAAAAAATCTTTAATAAAAATACGAACTCGACCAACCAATCCTTTTCGTTGTGTTCGCTACACCGTGTGGGGTCACCTAGAAGAGGAATTAACTTACTCTCTCTTTAGTCTAAATGTTCAACTTATTTGTTGCTATTATTAAGTGTTCTGTCTATGTCTTGATATTGAGCAATTTAATTCCAAAGAATGCCGGCCTTAAAAATGTTATCTTCCAAAAATTCCTAATCGACCGTTTTTATATATTTTTTAAAAAAAATTTTGGTGGGCGAATCAAAATCGTTCTCACTGTCTGTCTGTCTGTCTCTCCCTCTCTCTCTCTCTCTCTCTCTCACACACACATACACAAACAAACAACACATACACAGTAAAAAGAGATAAGAAGCTTAAAATTGTATAACAAACCGTATATACAGAGAGACACTTAGATATAAAACCTCGTTTATCGCGGGGGTTACGTTCGAAGACTCCCTCTCCAGGGATAGACGAAAATCCGAAGTAGTGACACTAAGTGAATTTTATTATTCCCTTATATATATTTTAAAGCTTTATAAACCTTCCCAACACTGTTATCAACGCACCCTCGTATTATAATGATGAGGATGAAGGTGATTTTACTCAGACTGCACAGCCGATAAGATCTTCTACCCGGCTGTCTCTGATTTTTCGAACACATTTTTGCTACACTACAGACACTTACAATATTTTATTTCTTGCAATACATGTGTGTGTGTGTGTGTGTGTGTGTTATGCTATGATTTTTTTAAAAATATTTTTCACAGTTTTCTTTAGGCAAGAAAATACCATTTTTCTTCAGTAAAATATTTAAAATTTCTAAATATCGATAGATCCCGCGATAGAGCGGAAGATCCTCAATATATATATATATATATCAGTCAGTTAAGTGCCATACGTGATACACGTATGGCACATGATTGACTGGGCAGAAGATTATCCCGCAGTAGGTTACCATTGCATTCTGCGGTAGACTGGTTGCCGACCAAGGCTATAGAACCCAATCTGTCCTGTTATTTAACCCATAACTGGAAGGAAGAGACTAATTAATACCTTTCCCAAGGGTATTTGCGCGTAAGTGAAGGCAATGAATTCAGCTGGAATTCGAACTTGGCTCCCCAATCTCTCGTTCCGAGCCGATATCCACTGCACCACAACGCACATCCCAGAAATCCCAAAAATCAGATCCTATTAAAATTAATTATTTTAATCAATATTAAAAATGATCCAGATGAAGGGCTCAATGTAAATTATCTATTTTACAAAGCCAAACTTTTCTTCGTCTAACAAATTTGTCCTTTCTTTGTCCTTTTCTCCTACCACTTCTTTCACCCCCCCCACTTCTTATTCCTGGGACAAGGTTAAATTTTGACTCTTGATTCTTTAACACAGACGGAATCAAAAAAAGTCTTCTTCTAATGTCGAGACCTGAATCTCTGTCTCTTCTCCATTTTATGTCTGGACGACAAATTTTAAATAATTTTTTTCTTTCTTAATTTCACCCCCATCACGCCTTAAAAAAAAAACAAAAAAAAACTTCCTGTGTATAAATATGTTTTTGGGCTCTTTTTGGTATGTAAATATTTGTAACATATTTGAATTAATACATTTTTGTTTTGGATCGTTGCTGATTAAGCGAGAGCTTTCTCGCTGAAATAGCTATTCAACAAAATGTAATTTTCGGATTTTATTAATATATATATATCCTCTCTATTATATTAAAAACTGTTGTGCATTTATAACCTTTGAGGAATTTGTTAATAATCCTGTAAAAATGTTTTATCTTCATTTTTGACGGCAGGGATACACTCGTTAAAAATGAAAGAATTGTCCTTGATAATGTCTAAAAGAATAGCCGAAGGAGCTCGGATATACCGAAGTTAGGGACACTTTTTATACAATTTATGTACAGAAAATAAAACACTTGTATAGATACACGAAAAAAGCTGAATCGTTGTACCTTGTTAGTTGTTTATAACTGAGCATGTCTGTCTGTCTCTATATACAAATACATACACACACACACACACACATATATATATATATATATATATATATATATATATATATATATACACATGGTGTGATGGATGAATTTTCAATTAAATTACGCAAAAAGGAAAATAATACCGACATCTCATTTTAACAGGCCAGTCAGTTAAGGGCAATACGTGATACACGCTTTGGGCGATTATGTCTCGAACGAGGCATGACTGACTGGGCAGAAGATTATTCCACAGTAGGTTGCCATTGCTTACTGCGGTAGACTGGTTGCCAGCCAAGGCTATAGAACCCAATTTGTCCTATTATTTAACCCATAACTGGAGAGAAGAAACGGATTATTACCTTTCCCAAGGATATTTGTGCGTAAGTGAATGTAAGAAATTAAACTGTAATTCGAACTCGGCACCCCGATTTGTCGTTTCGAGTCGATAACCACTGCACCACAACGCACATCCTGGTATATTTACCAAAATAACACTAAATTTCTTGAAATACGAAAGAATATACATTAGCGGCCATAATATAAGGAACGGAAACAACAAAGACATAAATATGTGTATTACTTAAAAAGTAATGCATGATTAGCAATGAAATTTTGACCGAATAAAGATTAGGATGTAATGCATAAATATTATACAAAGTTACAAAAATTTTCATTATAATTTTTTTAAAATAAAGTTTAAATGGAACAAAGGAAATAAGTTACTGGACGAAAGTTAAGGAACGATGTTAATAATCTGTATAAACTTATAATTTAAATTGTTAAAAAACTTGATTGAGCTTTTCAACAATAAGTAAAAGTTCATTTATCATTAGGACTTTATTTTCAAGCAATATGGCAAATTCTACTGCCTTCTTTTGAAGAAAAAACTCATTATCGCTAACTATCAAGCAAAAAAGTCAATTTCAGAAGTTTCTGATATTGTTCATCGGTCTAAAAGTGTCGTTCATCGTGTAATTAGCAGGTATAAAACCGATAAAACGTTAGATGCAAAACCAAAAACCGGCAGACCTCCAAAAACATCGCAAAGAGAAAATCGAAGAATTGTTAGAATATCTACAAAAAAAAAAAAAAACGTTTTAAAACTGCTACATCAATTGCCCGTAAATTTAATGGAGATACAGATAAGATCTCAAGGAAAACGGTTGCTCGCAGGTTAAAAAAATGCAGGATTGCATACCCGTATTCCAGTTTCGAAGCCTCTCATTTCAGTGCAAAACCAAAGGGCACCCCTGGAGTATGCGGGAGAACATGTTGTTTGGACTGACGCACACTGGGATGCAGTTCATTTCAGTGACAAGTCCAAGTTTCTGAGGGCAAAATTTACGTACGCCGTAGAACAGGTGAAAGACTGTCTTCTCAATGTGCCAAGAAAATCGTTAAGTTTGGTGGCGGCAGTGTGATGGTGTGGGGAATGATTTCATCTGCAGAAGTTGGCCCTATCATCCGCGTACTTGGCAATATCAATGCTGAGATTTACAAAAGGCTTCTTCAGCAGCATGTGAGACCAAGATTACACCAAAATCTTTATGAATCTCCTATTTTCATGCAGGACAATGCACCTTGCCACAAGGCTCAGAAGGTTATGGCTTTATTTGAAGAAGAAGGAATCGCCCTAATGAAGTGGCCAGCTCAGAGCCCCGACCTAAATCCAATAGAAAATGTTTGGAAGATAATTGGAGAAAGGGCTCAGAAAAGAAACCCCAAAACCCAGGATCATCTATGGAAGTTATTGAAAGATGAATGGGAGGGAATTATTGCTGATTTTTTCAAGAAATTAATTAGATCATGTGGTCGACGATGCAGAGATGTCATTGAAAATAAGGGGATCTTTACTCAATATTAAATTTTGTTGATATTTTGTTCACAATCAAGTATGAACAACAACGTTCCTTATATTTTGTCCAGTAGCTTATTTCCTTTGTTCCATTGAATCTTTATTTAAAAAAAACAAAAAAACTATTATGTAAATTTTTGTAACTTTGTATAATATTTATGCATTACACCCTAATCTTTATTTGTTAAAAATTTCATTGCTAATCATGCATTACTTTTTAAGTAATACACGCCGATGAACTCAGCTCACTGGTACCCCCTATATGTGAATTTCCTCGAGCCACAAGATTAGCAACTAGGTTCCACCCTTTTAATGTGAAACCAATAAATTGCAAATGCAAATTCTATTCCATCAGCTTCTTTTCTCGCACTTCCCGTCTGTGGAATTCCCTTCCGCATACTTGCTTTCCCGACAGCTATAATCTCCAAGAATTTAAATGTAAAGTCAATAGTCATCACCTGTCTCACTAACTTACATCCTCTCTCTCATGCATTTTCTTCGTCTACACCACTCTCATCAGTATTTTCTTCCTTCTCCTACTCTCTACCTGACACCCACTGCAACCTCTCATTCCTTCTCATAACATTCCTTTTATGTAACCCCCTGCACAACAGTGGCAGTAAAATGCCTTGCTTGGGGCGACACGATTATTTAAAAAAATGTCTTTGTTTCAGTTCCTTATATTATGGCCACTACTGTATTTATTCAATAAAATCGAAATTGGCCTCAATGACGGCTTCCAGATGACTTCGGGATCGCCTGCAACTCTTCTGGACGGTCTCCTTATTTAAGTTGGTGAATTAAGAAAGGTTTTGCCTTCAGTTCATCTTTCTGTTACAAGAAGTTTTGTTGTTCTCTAGCCCACTTTCGCCCCACACACAATAATCAAGGGGGTTGCAGTCTGTGGAATTATGGGACCAGACGTAAGAGATGATGTGGTTGCAGAAATTATCTGACAGCGAAGACTAGGTTCTCCTGTTTGTGAGGTATGGTTAAGCGTCCTGTTGCCAGACATAGGGACTTCCAGCGGCCACCCTCTTGACTCAGGGCAGCCTTTCCTCCTCAAGTCACTTGATGTAGGCTTCCATGAGTGGGCCCATGAATGGAGGCATACGGTTGTCATCACTAATGATCAGTCTAAAGCACATTCGTAATCACCATTTGACTCATCCAACTCTTTCCGAATCTTCTGCACTGTCCTCAGATTGAGACACAAGCACTCTAAAATGTTCGTATTGGAGCTTCTGGCACGAATACCAAGCAATACAATATGCCCTTTACAAATTTATGGCTGAGTGAATTGTGTCATGATGCTCTTTTTCTCACAGACGGTGCCCAACTGACCCTACTATATTATGTAGCCGACAAAACCAAAAACAAATAACTCACATGAGCAAAATTTAAAAAATGAAATAGTCACAATTTACCTATCGACACATGTATATATATATATATATATATGTGTGTGTGTGTGTGTGTGGTTTATATATATAATCATCCGCAGACAGATCTGTTTCGCTGTATCACAGCTCATCAGTACGGTTAGACTCCCATTGCTTTTAACCCAGGATTGAAACCCGACCGTATTGGCTTCAGTCGGCGATTCTACTTCCAAGCTATGGGCGCTCGGTAGAAGAAGGCATACTTTTTAGCGTGTATATTATCATTATACACGCCCAATAGCCAGAGTGCTCTAGTTCATTATTGAATGAGCGATGCGTACATGCCAAAGTAGCTCCTGTTTTTCAAAGTCTACCATTCTTCCAGAGTGCTCAATATATTATCAGGCCTGACGATTGCTTTTAAGCATGAAACAGGCAGTTGCCTCTGGGTGTTGACATCAATGTCCACTTTTATATCTATATACGTTCTATCCCTTATACTGAGCACATTAATCCACACAGCCTATCTTAAAAATATTTTTTTCTTTTTATAGTAAAAAGAAGCTAACATGAACCAAATTATAAAACGAACAGTGAAGTGTACATTCTCAGACGTCAACACTTATTCCAATCAGTCAATTAAGGGCCATAGGTGATACACGCTTTGGGCGATCATTTCTCGAAAGAGACATGACTGACTGGGCAGAAAATTATCTTGCAGTAGGTTTGCCATTGCTTTCTGCGGTAGACTGGTTGCCTACCAAGGCTATAGAACCCTATCTGTCCTATTAGTTGACTCATAGCTAGAGGGAGAAGCGATGTATTATATTATTACGTAGTAATTAGTGGAGGACCAGTTTATTACTTCATAACAATAGAAAACCGATTCCCCACTTTATGACCAGTGGGAGCCTTAATCATGATTACAACTATTATATTCTGTCAGTCAGTTAAGGGCCATAAGTGATACACGCTTTGGGCGATCATGTTTCGAAAGAGACATGACTGACTGGGCAGAAGATTATCTCGCAGTAGGTTGCCATTGCTTTCTGCGGTAGACTGGTTGCCTACCAAGGCTATAGAACCCAATCTTTCCTATTATTTAACCCATAACTGGATGGAAGAGACTAATTAATACCTTTCCCAAGGGTATTTGTGTGTAAGTGAATACAAGGAACTCAACTGGAATTCGAACTCGGCTCCTCGATTTGTCGTTTCGAGTCGATATCCACTGCACCACAGCGAACATCCCTTATTATAGTAAAAATGTTAAAAAGGCCCAAATTCCTTACAGTACACGCAGATGTGATACAATCGGTAAAGAAAGTGAAGAAACTTAAAATTAGAACACAAACCGCACACATTATATATATATATATATATATATATATATATATATATATATATACTAATAAATATAGATATTATCCTCCGTCCATGGCACGACTCGGAGTTTCATGCGTTATACAATCATCAGGTGCATATTTCAAACCTAAAAAATTGAAATATACACCTGATGATTGCATGACGTATGAAACTCCAAGACGTGCCATAGACGCAGAATAATATGTATATTTATATAATACAGCTCTGTTCATCGAGCACTATTTTATTAACACCTGAATAATAATATTATACATCTATACACTCTCCTCAAATGCATATTTATTAATTTACGTCACACACGCTATATATATATATATATATATATTTTAATCGTATCACCCCGAGCAAGGCGGTAACGCCACTGATGTGCAGGGGAAAAGGGAAAGCCGGAAACCACATCCTAAACAGGGAACAAGGGATGAGCCTCTTAACCTGTTCAATATGGAGTGTGAACCGGGCGATAGATAGATCTATCTACTCCAACTTATATATATATATATATATATATATATATATATATATATTTATTTATTTGTCGTAAAACATAAATGTCCACGATGAAAAAACAAACCGTACACACGCATTTAGTAAAAAAAAGACGAAAGCATAAAAAAGATAAAAATCCTAGAATTACAACTTAAATATATAAGTTAAAATTAAAGGTAACTTATATATATAGGTAAAATTAAAGTTTTAAATAAAAATAAAATAAAATAATATATATGTGTATATATATATATATATATATATATATATATATATATACACATATATATTATTTTATTTTATTTTTATATACACATATATATTATATACACATATATATTATTTTATTTTATTTTTATTTAAAACTTTAATTTTACCTACATTTTTTAAGCACATGTAATATTTAAATATTTAAATTTTTATGACTCATGATTTACGCCCCTTTGATTTTTTCTCCTTGCATATTATTATTATTTATAAACTTAAATTTTCAATTTTTATCTATATGCAACCGTAGAATATTTAAATTTTTAATCTTGTTAAAAAAAACAAAACAGTAAGATTTAAATCTTATGAACTTCGAGTGAACTTTAATTTAAATCTATTAAACTGTCAGTTTGAAATATGCACCTGATGATTGCATAATGCAGGAAACACTGAGTCGTGCCATAGACGTAGGATAACGTATATATATATATATATATATATAACATAATGAATGTTGTTATAACATTAGTACAAACTAGCTATTTTGTTTCAACAATTCTTGTGTCTTGTCTAGTGATGATGCTGATTGCGAGATGAAGAGTTTTACTACGAATAGTTATATATGTGTGTGTGTATGTGCATGTGTGTGTGTGTGCTGTCAGATATCATGATTGTGGTCGTAAAAATGATGAAGATGTTAGAATTTGGCCGAGTGCCTTGTCGCTAGTTTTTACCCGATGAGCCTGGACTGTAATTTTTTTTTTTTTACGACCTGAAACCCGAATGACGAACTGAAGTACGAGCAATAAATACCAAAGGCCGTTGATTCTTAATTTAAAACTCACGCGTTCGCCAGGTATTTTCCCTCCTTTACAAAGAACACGAAATTGTTTGCAATAAAAGAAGAAGAAAATAAATGAAAAAGAAGCCTAACAAAGCAGATTTGGGAACAAGAATTACTTACAGTAGAAAGGGTCGTCAATTTTTGTTAAAAAAAAAACAAAACAAAAAAAAAAAACGAAAAATAAATAACAAATCCCTCAAAAAACGTATCGGAATTCGGCACAGTATTCACGTACAAACAATTTCATATTAATTAAATTGTAAAATAGAATATAAAATATGAATATAAAATTTTATATATATATATATATATATATAGACACACAGATATGAATACTATTTATATACATATGAAGGTAACATTCCATATATACATGTGAATATAACATTTTTATATACATATAATTGTAGCATTTTATATATGTGAACATATGTATATATGTATATATATGTATATATGTGTGTATACACATATGCTTTTAACATTTTAAATATACATATGAATGTAACATTCTATCTATCTATCTATGTGAATATATATATATATATATATATATATATATATAACATTATATATATTATATATGTTATCTGACATGTGAATCTAAATATTTTATATGCACATGAATGTAACATTCTATATATATATATATATATATATATATATATATATAAACAACTTACCTTAATGATTTTCATTTTCGCCTTCCTTTGATAAGAATATTTATACACATGTGTATATATATACATATGTATTGATATATTTTTCTTTTTCAAGAAACTCTCTCTCGTATTAGGAGAGAGAGAGATCAATAAAAAATAAAATGATCCAGAATTGTTCCGTAAAAAGCCGTTTCTCGTTCTCGCCTTTTTTCTTTTCTTTCTTCTTTTTATAACTACACTTTGGGAGGGAAATATTTCGATACCAGTTATCACACCATCATCGGCGAAACAAGATGGGCTAAAAACTGCTACATTATTTTCCATTCATAGAAAGAGAGACAGAATAATAATAAAAAAAAAAGGGTCGATTTCAACTCGAAGCCGGGTCGCACACACATTTACATGTGTTAACTACCAGCGATGCTCGTTGTCGGAACACTTCTCTTTAATGGTATTATTAAATAACAATCGCAGATTGAACAGCAACATTGGGTAAAGAATTTTTTTTCCAGTGTTATGTAAATTCCATGTCTGCCGTTTCGATCCTGTTGCTAAAACTATATATATATATATATATTTTAATATTTTCAACTAAAACATTGACGGAGATAAAAAATAAACGAATTAAATTTATTTTAGAAATTCAATTTGAGAATACCCGTGCCGTCCAGGTAAATTGGCGTGGGTATCTCATTCCTGATTTTTTTTTCTCTAGAAAAAATATATAAACGGTCTATAATTTGAAAGAAAAAAAAATTATTTAATAATTTTCCTTTTTAAGGAAGAGGATGGTTACAATTTGTTTCGGTTACTTTTTTCTTTTGTTTCCTTTGAACTTTTGCTTGAGGTTCCATATTTTAATAACTGGAAGCGTAAATTAATGTAGATTTTTTTTTAGTCAAAATAAGCGAAATTACAGGTAGTCGACAAAGAACAAAAATAAATAAGTAAATTAATAAATTTAAGAATAAGACTATTTCTCCCGTCAGGGTGACTTTAAGGAAAATATACCCGAAACAAGAACAAAAATAGTTCACAGGTTTTTTTAAACGCTGCCGATCGGTCTGTTGTGTCATACCTTTTTCTCTGTCTTTGCTTCATCGATAGCATCACTTGGAAAAAATTAGAAAAAGGTAAAAAAAAGAAAAAAAAGAAAAAAGAAAAAGACCCTTCTTTTGTGAGATAAAAAAAGGGCAAATAGAGAAAAAAAAAACGAAACTTTTTCTTTTTCTATGCAGTTTCGTAAAAGTCGTTTTCCGAAAACATATTCGCTTTTCTGAATTCAGTGAGATTGGAAAAACAAAATATTAGCAGTATATGTAGGTGCATGCCCACAATTACGGAGCAGAAGGAGCAGTTGTATTATTTATTGAATCTCTCTCTCTCTCTCTCGTTCTCTGTCGCATCGTTAGTAGACAGAGCAGCACTACGGCTTCTATTTGTTAGTACATTCCAGAGACGAGAAGAAGGAAGGTGCTATCTGCTAAAAATTGAACACGCACCCCTCTTCACTAAAACAAATTGTAAAAATAAAATGGATAAAAAAATAGTGTTATTATTCGTTTCTTTCCTGCATCTATCCCGAACAAAAGGGCAAAGAGAAGATCCAGTACACGAGCACGCACACACACAGACAGACACACACACACATTTGAACCGTATGCTCATAATTCCATCTTTCTTTCTTTCTTTCTTTCTTTCTGTTCATTCAATCAAATGGATAATGGATCTTTCACACATATCTATCTATCTATCTATCTATCTATCTATCTATCTATGTATCTATCAATTGTATCTATCTATCTATCTATCTATCTATCTATCTATCTATCTATCTATCTATCTATCTAATTGTGATAATATCTATGTAATTGTGATCATATCTATCTATCTATCTATCTATCTATCTATCTAATTCTAATTGTGCTCTATATCTATCTATCTATCTATCTATCTATCTATCTATCTATCTATCTAATTGTGATAATATCTATGTAATTGTGATCATATCTATCTATCTATCTATCTATCTATCTATCTATCTATTCTATGTGCTCATATCTATCTATCTATCTATCTATCTATCTATCTATCTAATTGTATCATATTCTATCATATCTATCTATCTATCTATCTATCTATCTAATTGTGAGCATATCTATCTATCTATCTATCTATCTATCTATTCTATCTATCTATCTATATCTATCTATCTATCTATCTATCTATCTATCTATCTAATTGTGATCATATCTATCTATCTATCTATCTATCTATCTATCTATCTATCTATCTATCTATCTATCTATGTGCTCATATCTATCAACCAATCAATCTATCTAATTGTGCTCATATCTATCTATCTATCTATCTATCTATCTAATTGTGCTTGTATCTAAAAATATTTGTGCTAATATCTAAATATCAATTTATTGATATATTTGTGCTAATATCTATCTTTCTACTAACTTAATTATGCTCATATGTATATATCTATCTAATTTTGCTCATATCTATCTATCTATCGATATGTATACCTAAATATCTAAGTATTTAATTGTTCTTTCACAATATTGTTCGGACTGTTGTCCTCATCTTCATTGCCCGGTTTACGACGTTTCGGCCGTTGTACGTTCTGTGCTTCTTCAAATGATTAGAATTTCGAAACAAACTCTATACATACAATATACCTCAGTGATCAAACCAAAAGGTTCTTTTTGAAATTTCCAATCATCTTAAGAAGGCCTGAAAACATCGTGAACATCACAATAAAGATGAAGACAACAGTCCAAATAGTGTAAAGACGACCGCATCTCAGAAGCAGAGACACATATTAATTGTCGTCATATTAATTTATACATCTATCTGATTGTCCTAATATTTATTAAATTGAGCTCATATCTATCTATCTATCTATCTATCTATCTATCTATCTATCTATCTATCTATCTATCTATCTATTATGCACATATCTATGTATCTATCCAGTTATGTTTACATCTAGCTACCTCATTCTGTTCATATCTATCCATCTATCTGCATAATTGTGATCATATGTATCTATCTATCTAGCAAATTGTCTAATTATGCTAATATCGAATTTCGCAAATATCTAATTGTGCTAACATCTATCTATCTATCTATCTATCTATCTATCTATCTATCTATCTATCTAATTGTGCTCATATCTATGTAATTGTGCTCACATCTATGTAATTGTGATTATATCTATCTATCTATCTATCTATCTATCTATCTATCTATCTATCTAATTGTGCTCATATCTATCTATCTAGCTATCTAATTGTGATAATATCTATCTATCTATCTATTTATCTATCTATCTATCTATCTATCTAATTGTGATAATATCTATCTATCTATCTATCTATCTATCTATCTATCTATCTATCTATCTAATTGTGCACATATCTATCAATTTATCTATCTCCCTCTCTTTAAATGTGCTAAAATCTAATTATATACTTATTTGTGCATCTTCTTGAACATCCGTCGCTCAGGGTTGACCATGGGTAGCATCTTGGCTGGAGCATCGGCGTCTGTGACTGTAGATGCGGGAGTGACTGTCACTGTTGCATTTATGTTCTGTTTCTGGTCTGTCGAAGCCGCCACTTTGCTTTCTGCGAACCCGCCTCTCCCTGGCGGCTTGTTTTCCCCTGATTTGAGTTGTTTGATCAGGGGCCCTCTCCACTTGGACTTGTTGACTGCTACGCTTTCCCATGACTCTGTATTGATACCCACAGCCTTCATGTCGCTTTTAACGATGTCACAATACAGCATTTGTCGCCGCCTAGTGGGTTTTCTTTCAGAGGCCAGCTCTCCATACAGGAAGTCCTTTGGGATGCGTTCATCTGGCATGCGGTGGACATGGTCTAGCTAGCGGAGTTTGCGCTGTTTAAGGAGTGTGAACATGGTAGGTAGACCCGCAAGGGGCAGGACCTTTTGCCTGGCATACGTGACCTATGTTTCGCTGCCGTATAGAAGTGTGCTGATGACACAGGCGTTTTACACTGCCATCTCTGTCTTAACTGTCAGCCTGGAGTTGGTCCAAACACGTTTTGTGGGGCGCGCAAGAGCTATGCCTGCCTTCCCAACTCTCTTGTCGCTCGCTGTGCCCAGGGAAGAGTTGTCAGTGATGGTGGAACCAAGGTAGGTAAACTGATTGACTACATCTAGCTCATGGTCATTGATGGTGATGACCGGAGATGCTGCGGTACCTTGACCGAGGACGCTTTGTCTTTTTCAGGCATATGGTCAGCCCAAAATCTCTGCAGCCATGTGTGAATTGATCCATGAGTGACAAATGAGCAAATGCTGCATCATCAGCAAACAACATGTCTTTAATGAGGACTTGCCGTACTTTGTTCCTGACTCTGAGATGGGCGAGATTGAAAAAAGCTTGCCATAACTGCCGTACGCAGTTAAATTCCTTCCCATAATGTGCCGAATGCGTGCTTCAGAAGCAGCACGAGGAAGATTCCGTAGAGAGTGAGAGCCAGAACACAAGCGTGTTTGACCCCGCTGCAGATGTTGAAAAGATTCTGGAGGCTGCTGATGAACTGCTAAGTCCCTTGCATGCTGCTTTGGAAGAACTCAATCAAGCTCTGCAGCTTGTGTAGGCAACCAATTTTCAGGATTCTGAAGAGACCCTCCCTGCTAACGAGGTCGAACGCCTTGGTCAGATCGATGAAAGCGACGTACAGGTGTATCTGCTGTTCTCTGCACTTCTTCTGGAGAGGCGGAGCGAGAAAACCTTGTTTACTGTTGATCGTTCAGCTCAGGAACCGCATTGCCACTCTGGGTAAACATGTGGGGCAATTTTCGGCAAACAAACCAAGATGACCGAGCAAAGAGTAGCAGGGTGCCTCTGTAACTTCTGCAGTCGCTTCGTTCGCCTTTAATCTTGGAGAGGGTGATGATCGTCGCCTCCTTCATTTACTCTGACACAGCCCTTTCTTTCCTGCATCGGCAGAGGACTTCGTGTAGAGGAAGTAGTAAAATAGTCTTGCAGTGCTTGATAAGATCAGGAGGAATTCCATCACTGACTGGGGCTTTTCCTGTGGCCAAGCTGTTGATGGCCTCGCTGAGTTCCTTTATTATCGGCTCAGTGTCAAGCTCTTCCACGACAAGAAGGCACTCAATGGCGTCAAGGGCTGCAGTCGTGACACCATTCTGTTGGGACTAGAGGTTGGAATAGTGTCCCACCCATCTCTCTATCTGTTATCTTATGTCTGTGATAAGTTCCCCAATGGTGGATTTGAGAGGAGCTGTCTTGTTCTGAACTGGCCCCATTGCTGTCTTGATGCCATCATATATTTCTCTATTAATACTATTAATATTAAAGAAGCAACAGTAATAAGATGAAAGATAAACTAGAAAAAATTAAGAAAGTATATTAATCACCCATGTAATTGGGACAATTTGAAGTCTATTATATCTATCAGTACGATAGGTCAAATTGGTTTCTGACTTGTGACCTCGGCGGACCTGTACGACCAGCACCCCTTGTAATTCTTTTGCTTTTCATTTTTATTTTTACTTTTTTCAGTGCATTGTTATCGATTACACCCTAAACTTTCAGATTAGCAAAAAAATTTGGAAAAAATTCAATATTTAAAGATTTTTAAGAGGGGGTTAGTTTCTCATGCAACGTTCTAGTAAATCGATCCGCCATATTGGAAACACTCGCTTTGGGGTCGGGTAAGAAAAAATGACGAGTTGTTGTAAATCGATCCCCCATTTTACAAAGGGGGTTGTCCAAGTAAATTGCTAAATAAATATTGATTATTTAAAGCTAGGTGTAAAAGAAACGTATTAAAAAGAAGTCATATTTTATTTTTCCTATTTTCTATTAAACAAGTTATTTTGAAACTACTCATTATTCTATTATCCTTGGATATGACTGATTTTTTTTCTCATTCCCCCCACGCTTGAATTGATAAATCTAATGTTACTTCACAAGACATTTTTAGAACAAATACAAGCTGCTTGGCAGGAAATAACATTAGATACATTGAAGAAGCTTGTGATGTCAATGCCTGACAAAATGAAGGCTGTGATAAAAGCAAACGGCTATTATACTAAATATTAAATTTATTTTGTAACAAGTATTTTTCTTGTTAAAGCATTTGTTGAGTAAATCAAATAAAATTAATTTAATTAAATTGTTTATTTTCTGCCAATATGCCTCATAAAAGATAAAATAGTTCTTGTCCTAATACATTTGCATAGTACTCGTATGAACATTACCCAGCACCAATTACAGAAACGGAAGACATCGCAATTTTACGGGATTACACGATATTCATAGTTTGGAAGATTGAAGCAAATAGTCAGTCAGTCAGTTAAGTGCCATACGTGATACACGCTTGGGCGATCATGTCTAGAAAGAGACATGACTGACTGGGCAGAAGATTATCCCGCAGTAGGTTGCCATTGCTTTCTGCGGTAGAATGGTTGCCAGCCAAGGCTACAGAACCCAATCTGTCCTGTTATTTAACACATTACTGGAAGGAATAGACGGATTAATACCTTTCCCAAGGGTATTTGTGCGTAGGTGAATGCAACGAATTCAACTGGAATTCGAACTCGGCTCTCCGGGTTCTCGTTCCGAGCGGATATCCACTGCACCACAACGTAAATAGAGCGGGTATCAGTCAGTTAAGTGCAATACGTGAAATACATTTGGGCGATCATGTCTCGAAAGAGACATGACTGACTAGGCAGAAGATTATCCCGCAGTAGGTTGCCATTGCTTTCTGCGGTAGACTGGTTGCCAGCAAATGTTATAGAACCCAATCTGTCTTGCTATTTAACCCATAACTGGAGGGAAGAGACAGATTAATACCTTTCCCAAGGGTATTTGCGCATAAGTGAATGCAATGAATTCAACTGGAATTCGAAGTCGGCTCCCCGATGTCTCGTTCCGAGCCGATATCCACTGCACCATAACGCATAATTGTAAAAAATCGAAAGGGAAATGCTTGCCTACTAAATGATATGACTTTCCCAACGAACTGTAACATAGCAATTAAGGAATTGGAAAAAACTATCATGTATGAAAATATGGAAATCAAAATATTGTGTTGCAAAAATATTTTTGAAAAATCAACTGTAGAAATGTTGAAATTAGTCAAAATACGAGCCTTGAGCATCTATGCACCCCTGCCATCAATCGACGACGGGGTTATTTATACCTCATTGGTAAGAAGTTATTGGTTGTGATGCAACGAAATATTTGAAAGCTGATTCTACCTCTGGTTTGGATCTAAAATTTTTACCATTTAAAATGTGCTTCGGTGCTAAAAAATGATAATCAATGTTGGAAAGATCAGAAGAATCTTGGGAATGTATTAAATTCTCATATCGCAAGTCTATGTGTCTTTGCAATGTCATTCTTGCAACTATAGACACGCATTATCCTGGAGCAGAATTGGACCACGTCGATTCACCAATGCAGAACATTTTTTTAAAAGCGTGCATGTATTTCAGCAAGATTATTGCAATAAAAGACTGCATTAATTCTCTGATTGACTTGCAGAAATCTGAAGTGGATAGCACCAATTGCAGACTGCCTGACTGTCATCATAATCTTTTGCTTATACAATTTAGGCTTTGAAAAATGTTTGGGGGACTCATCACGATCAAGCGATTGGCCTGATCGTATACGGTTATCATAAAGAATTCACTTTTCATCACAAGTGACTGTTCGGTCAAAAAGAGAGATCATTGGTGTTACGCAGAAAGCGGATCGAGCAGACTTCAAAACGCCTGATTGGTTGGTTGGTTGATTCGTTGGTTTGTTTAACCAGCATATCGACCTTCTTTGGGTCACTTGATGCTGAAAATCAGTTGTTTTTTTTAAGTTGTTTGTCTTCAAGTTTTTGATTGCTTTCGAGGTTGTGCAAAGGGCCTGAGTTTTTGATTTTCACCTTGTCAATAATTTGTAAATGGCGTAAAAACGTTGCAGAAGTGAACAAATTACTTAGAGAACTGAGTTAAAGGGAGATAACTATATGATATCCGGAAGTGGCATTGCACATAAAATGAGACTGATATACCCCAGTGATAAAAATAAAGGGTTCGGTTAAAAATTCCAAGCAACTGAAGAAGGCCGAAGCGTACAATGGTCGAAACGTCGTAAAAATGGCAATAAAGACGAGGACAACAGTCCAAACAGTGTAAATAATGTAAATCAAAAAATGTAACCATAACAACAGACCTGCCTTAGATCTTCCCGAAGATTTGGTAGATAATGTGACCAGAGCAGAATTCGAAATACGATGATGATGATGATAATGATATTATTTGTGTTGTAATCGGAGGTTGGGAATAATAGTATATCAACAAATACAGGACTTGTACACTATGTGAAGTAGATGTACTGCTAGGGAACAGCTAGTCAGTAAATACACTCTATTTTTCCCTTAACTCCAATAGTGTCTACGTAATTAAGAGAATAGGAACATACCATTGCTGTATACAGATAGGTATACAACAATTTGTATGACAAAAGACCCCAGAAGATCTCTTTGGGGAATACAGCAAAAGAGAAAATGAAGAAAATGCATGTCTTACGAAAAAAACAAAAAAAAAAAAACAAAAAAACAAAACAAAACAAAAGGGCGAAAGATACTGAAAAGCAGATTAACCACACAAAAAAAAAAACAAACTCTTGGACGAACTGAGAGAAGGAAACCTCTCGATGGCAAATACCCTATCAGAGCCAGTCACGCTGACGTAGATAAAACTCTTATCGATTAGTGGTTGGCAGACTCTAGTCTCAAAACAGAATCTGAAATATACATAATTGCTTCCAAGGATCAAAACTGCTAAGATAATGTCGTGAAATTTAATAACAATCCATCTTACCACGTATGTGGAGAACTTCCAGGGACATTGACTATATAATATCTGGGTGTGACTAACTGGCGCCAATATAGTACATAAAATTATATAAATTGGACAATATGTTGTGTGTTCAACCTCTCTCACAGAGAGAATCATTAGAAACTTAATCTACTATAAGTTGTACGAAATGAGAAAGTTACTACCCCCTGGAATTTCATCCAAGAAATGTGTTTTTTTTTAAAATAACGTTCAGCCTGTATAAGACCCTGGAGCAACTCGAGGTAGAAGACTACAAAGGCAAAATTTATATTTATTTATTTTTTTATAATTTTACGAAAAACAAGGCAGAAATACCACTGGTGTTCAGGGGGTTACACTGAGAGAATAAAAAAAGGTTAAAGGGGATGTCGAAGAAAAGATAAAATATGGATGGAAATCAAAAAAAGTAAAATATGGCAATTGACGTTGCATTTAAACTTTTAGAGATTGTAGCTATCAGTAAAGCAAGCAAATGAAAGTGAGTTCCAAAAATGCTAAGTGCGAAAAAAGAAACTTTTAGTGTGGAAGAGGAGGTTACATTTAACTATTTCGACGGTAAAAGATTGGGACTTTGATGACAACCTAGTAGCCCGAGTAAATACATGTGGTCGAGGCACCATGAAAAAAAAAAGCTCATCAAAGTAGTTACTATTAAAATACTTGTAGAAAAGACAGAGGGAAGCCGCATCACATCGGTGAGAAAATGACTGAAGACGGGCTCTTAAGTCAGGATCGATTAAATTTACAGATGTCCAATCTTTTACTCTTTTCTTTCTTTTTTTTTTTACAATTGGAGTAGATAGACTGAACTAACGCTCGGTTCACACTCCACCCACGTCTATTGAACAGGTGAAGAGGCTCACCCCTTGTTCCCTGTTTAGGATGTGGTTTCCGGCTTTCTCTTTTCCAATCTTTTTACTCTTACGTAGCCCCCTGCTCATCAGTGGCGTTACCGCCTTGCTCGGGGTGATATGATTACATCTCAATAAGGGAATACGAAAGGAATGAGAGTGGTTCGCTACAAAGTACATTGCGAATGTCAAATCGGATGGCCCGTTTGCGGACGCCATCCCATACAAAGCAACAACAACTGAAGAAGCAGTGACGAGCGCCGTCACCGATCCCAACAAACGCAGCCGCTCCAAGTGAAAAACGAAATTAGATGCCTTTTATAATACCGGAAAAGCAACAGTCGTGGTTTCGGCTTTTAGTCGTTATCGTGCCGAGGCAACGTGCTACAGCCATTCCTTCGAGCGAGGACGCAAACCGATGCTCCAATCCCGCGGTTCCTCTTGGTATAGCTGCGTCTGATACAACACATGTGTGGATCGGTAGGTGTTATGGTAAAACACATCTATTCCTCAGATAATGGACACTCCCTTCTATATTAATAAGAGTTAACAGGAAGTTAACTCGATAAGTGCTTGGAAGTTCATAGGAGTTCTTAGAAGTTCTAGAGAGTTCTTTAGAGTTCTGTTGGAGTTCAGTAGAACTACTAGGCAGTTGATATTAGTCGGCAGTTAGCCGAATACTAAGGAGTCAGTTTTCAGTGGAAGATTACCAAGTTCCTAACATTTTGGGTGCGTTAAGTCGATTAGCAAACGATATAGCACGATTATAACCTTCAGTTCGAAAACTACTCTACAACAGTAGGATAAAACTATGGTCAAAATCCAGCTTACGTTCCTAGCAAATGGGCGAACAATCCAAGGCTTGGTTGAATCTGCTTCAAAATGATACGAAAAACAGGCATTGAAAGAACAAAAAGAGATGTTGCTATGGACACTGGGCCGCCACAGAGGCTTTCGAAGTTTCGTCCGTGTGAAAAGAGTTTCTACGGTAGAAAGTTATATGTCACACACAAGATGGTAGTATTCGGGAAAGCATCCTCTTGGGAGTCGGTTGAACAAAGCAGATAGATATTCTAGTCATTTTGCTATAAAATGTATTGTTGGTAATTTTACTATGAATAAATAATGTTGGTAATTTTTTGTTATATAAAAATATATTACTGATATTTTTACCATAAAAATGTACTTTTATACCTTCAGTGTTTTGTTTTTATTTGGGGATTTTCCCATAGCTGGGACCATAACAAGCGCTACCACCCTGACCTAGGGTAGGCCTTGGAACAGTAGTCATTAAAAGTTGGTTCTACGTACTTCAAAACCTCCAATCTTCCGATAAGAGGCCTTGCTGCCGGATGTAGTTTATCATCATACCCAGGAATAAAAGGCAAATAATAATAATAATAATAATAATAATAGTAATAATAATAAATACCATGAAACAATAGATCATCTAATCTCAGGATGTACAGTACTTGCCCCAAATGAATATAAATATTGTCACGATAGAGTAGGGCAATATTTACCTTGGACAATGTGCAAACACTATGGAAAATATGTAAACAAACACTGGTATGAACACCGGTTACAGAAATAGAAGATGTCACCATTCTATGGGATTACACTATCTATACAGATAGAAAAACTGAAGCAAATAGGCCGACATTATTGTTAAAAACCAAAAAGAAAAAAACTTTCTTATTAATTGATATGGCTTGTCCAGCGGATTGGAACATAGCAACCAAGAAATTTGAAAAACTGTCAAAATATAAAGACCTGAAAATTAAATAGAAAAAATGTGGAAATTGAAAACAAGTATCGTATCAGTGATAGAAGGTGCACTTGGAATGATAAAAAATGGAACAAAACAACACATTGAAAGAATCCCTGGAAACCCCAGCTTAACAGATAGATAAAAAATTGTCTTGTTAAGTACAGCCCACATATTAAGGAGAACTTTGTCTATGTAACGCTAGGGATGATAGGGGAGATATGAAAAAAACATGAAATGGAGCCATAACAATATACTACTACCTGCCTTAGGTCTTCCTGCAAACTTGGTAGGTAGTGCGACCATAGCAGAAATCGATTTATAGTGAAAAATAACATAGCAATAATGATGATAATAATAATAATAATAATAATAATAATAATAATAATAATAATAATAATAATAAAGTCTTTACAATACAGACAGACAGAAGAATTAGAGCTAATCGGCCAGACATCGTCATCAAAGACCACAAAAACAGAATGTGTTTTTTTATTGAATTGTCAGTCTCTGCAGAATGTAATGTATCCTTGAAAATAATCAAAACACTATCAGAATACAAGGATCTTGATGTAGAAATATAAAAAATTATGGCATATCAAGATAATATTTCCCGTTTTTGTTGGAGCCTTCGCTTCGATTGCAAAACTTCTAATCGACTCATTAAAGAGGTTCTTGATAGTCTGTCTTACAGAAAAAAATATTCTCATAAGTACAGCTCACACATTACGAATAGCTTTATCCATATAAACTGTGTGAAATCTTAGGATGTTTTATTTTTCTTACAAAAATGTTCAATAGAAAGTGTCATGAAGCTATTTCTAACCTTAGGTCTCTAGTTGAGAAATGTCGGGATTATCTCAACGACAAGTAGGGGGTGGGAAGGAAACTGATTTCAAGGCTTGCAACGAAAATTCTGACGTTGCTTATAGCAGCAACGAAAGTCAAAATGACTGGTAACCCTCAGCACTTTCCAGTACGTAACTAGTGAGCTTTACAAAAGATTTTTAGAAGACAGAATGTAGCACCTTTTAATCTCGCTAGGTCTCGTTCAACGGGATTCGACGAGGCCAGAGCGTCTATAAGAATCGTCAATCCCATGGCCCTGGTTCGGTCGGGGAAAAAATTACTATTTTTAGACGACGACGACGACGACGACGACGCCAGAGCAGTTTCTTCCCCTCCCAGACCTACCCTCGGCGAGTACAATACTTTGTCCTTTCTTTTTAGTTACCACAGAAGCTATATTCAGGAAGAAAATTTTAAATAAAAAATTCTGGAAACTTTTGGACATGAAAACTTATTTATAAATGGAACTTTGTGTGTGTGTCTGTGTCCGTTACCCGAAACGTGACTCCGAAACGGCTGAACCGATTTTCTTGAAAATTGACACAGTTGTACTATAAGCTTCTGCGAGTGTCCTTAGCTAAGTTTTGTGCCGAGGTACCCCAGATAAATATCGAAAATCGATAATCGAAAAAATCAGGTTATAGAAGGAGTGGTCCGATCTTAATCAAATTTGATACACTCACAGACAAAGACATAAGAAACGATATTCAGAAGTTTCAAAGTTGCAGTTCTTACAATAGTGCAGAAAATCGATAATATATATATATATATAAAAGGCAAGATGTTTTTGCGTGTGTGTCTGTTTATCTGCCTGTATGTCTGTATTTTTTCAGCCCTTTTATTTTAGTTTTTGCTTCGGGTTTGGCTCTAAGTAGGTATAATTGTAGTTCTTAGTCTCAGCCATGATAGCATTTACTCAGAGGACTTATTTAGCCTTCAAAATTCAGTTTACGTCGAAAAAAACTTATTTGATATCGATACCAGGAAATCAAAATTTGACTTACATCCATTCATTTTTCTTTCAGTCTACAGTTTCGCTTTAACTGGAAACAACTATTGCTTTTTAGTCTTTCGTGCCAACGTCCAAAGCGTCTGAGCTCCAGGACCATGGATTAGTTTTAAAGCTTTCATTACACCCGAGCAACGCCGAGCTATATTGCTAGTATATATATATATATATATATATATATATATATATATATATATATATTAGTTGCGATTGGTAAATTGTCGCAGTTATTTTATTATTTCAAATATTCTTTAGACTGAGTCTGAGCTCCAGGACCATGGATTAGTTTTAAATCTTTCATTACATCCGATCAACGCCGGGCTATACTGCTAGTTCTAAATACAAATCAGCAATAATAATAACCAAGGACCTCAAGACAGAAATCAGTAAAATGCAAAATCTGAAGGCAACGTGATCACGTCTTATCGGTTCTCGATGGATGATATGAATAGAAACAAACAAATATGTGGATCGACAACCTGACGGCCCCAAATCATTCTCATAGGGACTTCTCCCATCTGGCGTTGATAATGAGCCATGCATTGACAACAATTACATATATTTTATGACACGGCACCACATCTGTTTGCATCTTCTGATACAAAAAAAAGAAAATATTGCCTCTCCAAGTAGGTGACTGAGGTTTGTGGGAAATAAAAATAGAAAATGGCGTAAGACAATGACGTGTCTTCTCGCCGGACCTATTTAACCTTTACGGTGAAGCAATCCTGAGAGAATTGAAATTCCTGTCAGGAATTATTATTAGCAGGTCTAATCTTTTAGATACATATATGACCCTGTGATGATAGCAAACACGTACAGGGAACTATAGAAAGTTCTCCAGATGGTAGTTAAAGAAAGCAAGAAGAAAGGACTAAATATCATTTCTAAGAAGACAGAATCTATGGTTATCAGCTAAAGGATCATTCCAACTAATCTGAGGTCAATTTTGGTACATCCACTCAGTTGCCGAACAAACAGCATAGCATGATGTTAAAAGGGCTCAAATATTAAAAATTATTTAATACAAACAAAATTATATCATCAAAATGCTTATGCTATTATTAAGATGAAGGATCAAATTTTGTTAACATTATATTTTAAAATTTGTTAATCCTTTCTAACGCGTTCGAAATTTCAATTAAACTTTCTTTTTTGTTTTCCGTTAGCGATTCACGCCATGTTTACGTTATGTGACTATTAAGTAAAACGTAATATTACGCAAGTTTTTTTTGACGTTGAAAGACACATTAATTTGAAAATTCTTTCAAAAATCAACTAATTGTTTGAATTTAATGAAACGTTCGGAACTTATTCACAAATGAATAAAATTATTTATGCAATCATTATTTTTAGAAAATCTTGTTAAAAATACTTTTTTTTTACATCTGTTATCCCCTCCCACTTCAATTAATTGCATAAATTAATTACATAAAACTTCTAGAATATTTTATTTCTGTAAGATTTTTAAACCGGTAATTAACTTTTGTTGACTTATGTGTCGATCTCTCAAAAAAAAATTACCGAAAAATTGAAAATTTAAAAAAAATCTCAAAATGTTAGATTACAATGAATATAATTTCTGTTTAAAATCCAACCGATTATTTTGCTTAGTGGAAATAGTAAATTTGTATTCATTTAGCTTTAAACTTTTTTTTTTAATCATTTCACCCTGGGCAAGGCAGAATTGCCACTGATGTGCGGGGGGCTACATAACTGAAAGAAAATTAATCAGAGGAGGGAGAAGAGGATTACAGACCAATTAGAAAGAAGCAATAGAAAGATGAAAATGCAGGTGTGATGACAATTGCAAGGGGGGAGAGAAAGGGAAGGATAGACGGGGTGGGGGAAGGGCTAGAGTCAAGTGGTTAGTAGATGAGTATTGACATGGCATTTAAATTTCTGGAGGTTGTAGCCGTCAGGAAAGCAAGAATATGGGAGCGAGTTCCACAGGCGGGAAGTGCGAGAGAAGCTGCAGGAGTAGAATTGTCGTCTGCATTTGGCTAACCTGACTGTGAATGGGTGGGACCCAGTTGCCAGTCTGGTTGCACGAGTAAACACCTGTTGAGGAGGCACCAGTGACTTAAGTTCGTCTGAGCAGTAGCCATGAAAATACTGTGAAAGTTTCAAGAAAACGTTGTCTATTTTTAAAAATTCAATTGAAAACTTGTTTATCGAAAAGGAGTGGAGATACCTATGTGACATCCTCCTTTTTTATATAAGACACTGCTATTCTGACCTCATACCCACATTTGGGGCTGGTTTAGATAACAGTAGGCGCCTGTCTACACGTGATTTCAGATCTTGTTAAATTAAGGAATTTAATTTTTTTTTTTCACTCGATGAGTTTGGCAGGCTTGAATTAGTCGGAAAAGAGGCGATTTTTTTGTGGTAAAATGGAATAAGTTCACTTGAGTTGATTATCCAGAAGTGATTTTAAGTCTAATCTGCAATAGCATGAGAAACCTTACCTTCTAATTTGTTCTTTCGTATTCTAAATTCTCTATTTTAATATATTTGATACGAGAAGTTTTATCTTGTT
Organism: Ascarosepion bandense; assembly: GCA_037127315.1. NCBI lineage: Eukaryota > Metazoa > Mollusca > Cephalopoda > Sepiida > Sepiidae > Ascarosepion > Ascarosepion bandense. The sequence goes on along the minus strand of JBBBDQ010001397.1, from coordinate 371,719 downwards.
TTATCTTAGATTTTATTTTCCATCTCATTCGATTGGTTTAACCGGCTTAAAATGTAAAAAAAAAAAAAAAAAAAAATAAGCGAGTTTTTTCATGGACCAGTACGAATTCACTTGACTTGTCAAGCCACAACTAATCTGAGAACAGTATATAACATCCTTACTCTTCTTATTTATTTACTTTAAAAAAAAAATAAGACACTGTTAATTCTGGCCTCAGAAGCCCTCGTTTGGGACTGGTCTAGATAGGCTAGGATGTGCGTTGTAGTGCAGTGGATATCGACCCGGAACGACAAATCGGGGTACCGAGTTCGAACTCTAGTTGAATTCGTTGCATTCACTTACGCATAAATACTCTTGGGAAAGGTATTAATCCGTCTGTTCCCCAGTTATGGGTTAAATAATAGGACAAATTGGGTTCTATAACCTTAGCTGGCAACCAGTTTACCACAGAAACCAATGGCAACCTGCTACGGGATAATTTTCTGCCCAGTTAGTCATGTCTCTTTCGAGACATGATCGCCTCAAGCGTGTATTAGGAAGTGGTTACCGGCAGCTTTTCTTTTGTCAGGCCTTAATATTAGTACTCTCGCAAATTTTCTGTGATGTGTTTCGTTCGTGGCAACGTCTCTTTATGGTGAGGGTACCATTGGTAGTTTTCTGGTTACTGCTTTCGATTGGTAGTTAGTGGGGTTTAACTCTTGCGTAGAGTGGCTGCTCTAATCAACCGTTGCATAATATCGGATCCTTGCAGTGTCATGACGCGCATGGATAGGTGTCTCTGCAAGCGTTTCTATGTTGCAGTCTGCTCCAGCTCCTTTTCTACGCATGTCGTAGTCAGTGACCGTCTGACCCCTCTACTTGAGCCCTCTCCTTATCAAATCAACCCAGAAATGAACATTCGCATTCAAAAACAAAACTAAACCAGCCAAATAAAAATCACCTAATCCCCTCAAGATTTCTTTCTGTAACATTTGTTGTATACGGTCTAACTTGCAGCGTGGAATCTTTCCTGCTCAAAGGTTTCAATACGTCTTAGCTCGGTGCAAACTAGTCTTAACCCTTTAATCTCCTCCTCTGATTTCTCGATTCCTGGTTACCTTCCCATCTTGACAAAGGACTCATGCATGGACTGGAGGTTTGTGTCAGCGAACATCTCCTTTTGGCTAGGGTGATTTCCCTTGAATCTCCTGACCATTCATATATGTCTCCAGTTCTCTCTACTAAACTCAGCTATCTTTTATTTCTTTATCGGTTACCTTCATCTCCTGACCATTTCTTGCTAGACAGTATTTCTGATAATATAAATAAGGCTATTTCTTCTCACCCGTTCACTAATATATTTGTATTCGGCGTCTTCAATGCCCACCATGCCACGTGGCTGGAAAACTCCATCACTGATCTTGCTGGCGTTTATACCCTGAACTTCGCAATCACTCACTCTCTCACGCAAGTGGTGCATTTCCCCACGCGCTTTCCAAGTATCCCTGAATGACACGGTTCTCTGCTAGGTCTCGGCTTCTAGCTTATCCCTGACTCCTGTCATGCTATGCAGCTCTGCCCTCTTGGCAACTCTGATCATGCTGTGGTTCTGTTAATATCTCTCTCCACTCTCACACTTTCCCAGGAAACTTTTACCAGCAAAATGTCTTATTGCTACAAGAGTGCGGACTGGGAGTCGTTCCGCGATTTCCTGTGTGACGTACCTTTGAACAAAGCGTTTAATCTCTCCGTTAAAGACTGCGCTTCTGAGGTCTCCTCCTGAGTGAAAACTGGCATTGATGCTTTCATTCCATCCAGGAAATCTGACTTAAACCTCATTCATCCCCTTGGTTCTCTCCTGCTTCCTCGGTCGCCATTGTCCATAGAAATCATTTCCTCCGGATTTACTGGGGCGATGCGTCTGAATTTAACAAGCGCCTTTTTGTCTCTGCCCGCAATTAGTGCAAGAGGATCCTAAACGACGCCAAGCTGTTGCTTGCTGATAGAATTATGCAGCGCACAGCAGCAAAGACTAATGGCGGCTTTGTAAAAGTGTGATAAACAATAGTAAACCCTTGATTTCTCACTTATTCAACAATTTGATTTCCCCACAGCCACAGCAGACAAAGCCGAGTGCTTTACTCGTGAATTCTCATACAACACTACATTCAATTCATCTGATATACCCACCCCTGACTTTCCATCTAGTACTGAGGTTCAACTGAGCGATGTATACATCTGGTTTCTAACATTATTTCTAAGCTTGATCCCCAGAAGGCAAGCGGATATGACAGAATCCCTGTTATCGTTTTAAAGAAATACGCCCCCGAACTCTTCCCAGTCCTCTCTAAACTCTAGAGCTACTGCCTTTCTGTTTCTTACTTTCCTGCTTGCTGGAAGCTCTTCTCTGTAATTCATATCTTTAAAAATACTGGAGCACCCTCAGGCCCCTCTAATTATCCTTCTATCACCCTTTTAGCCTCCTACCAATTTTTGCAAAGTGTTCGAGGCTATTATCAATGCCGAAGTGGTTCAGCATCTCACAGCCCACAATATACCCGATAAGTAGTATGGTTTCCGCTTCGCCAGGTCTACCGCTGATATGTTAACGTCCATCACTAAATACATTTACCAAACTTTTGATAAGAACAGTGAAACTCGAGCTGTTGCTATGTATATCTTGAAAGCGTTTGATAGGGTTTGGCATGCTGTGCAAGTTACAGGACTATGGTATAAATGGACGCTTGGTCTAATCGTTCCTATCAACTCATACGAGTGCGGGTGTCCCTGAAGGCCCTATCTTAGGTCCTACGCCTTTTCTGATCTTCATCAATGTTCTTTCTGATGTTATAAGTTCCCAAGTAGACATCAGTGCCGACGACACTACGATTTACTCCTACCTCAATAAGAAATCCGCCAAGGCTGATACAGTAAATCTTGCAGCTTTTCTTAATAAGGACCTCCACTCTGCGGTCAACTAGGGCAAGAAATGGCTACTACATTTTAACGGTTTTTCTTCAATTACCATAGACAAACTCTCCTAACTCTTATCAATATAGGTGATGCTAGTCTCGGAGAAAGCAATACACTGCGCCTCCTCGGCCTCACTCTCTCAACCGACTTCAAGTGAAACGACTACATCGAATCAATGGCTACATCTACTGCTAGGAAAGTCGGGTCTCTGTGTCAGACCAGGAAGTTTATTCTCATAAGAATCCATCTAGTACATATAAAAATCTACCATTCATCCGTGCATAGAATACTGTTGCCATATCTGGTCGGGCGCGCCTGTTATTCACCTCGAGATGCTCATCAAAATTCGGAGGAGGATCTTTAATGTAATCGATCAATTTCGCAGCTCGATATCATCCACTTTCTCACCGTCGGGATGTGGCTTCCCTCTGTGTTTTCTACAAATATTTTTGACTGCTTCTGCTCTGACAAGCTTATCTTTTTGGTGCCCCCCTCTACATCAATGTACTCGTGCTACTAGACTAGCAATTAGGTCCCACCCTTTTACAGTAAAAAGGGTAAAATGTAACCGTCTCTTCTACTTCCTCAGTTTCTTTTCTCGCGCTTCCTGCCTTTGGAACTCCCTTCCCTACACTTGCTTCCCTGATAGCTACGATTTCCAGGATTTTAAGTGCAACATCAGCTGTCATCTTTCCCCCTTTTGATTCCGATCTTTTTTCTTATCTTTTTTCTGATGCCTCTGTATTTTTTTTTCACTCTTCTCACTTGTAAACCCCTGTACACCAGTGGCAGTACAATCTTGGTTGGCGGGGGGGGATTGTTAAAAAAACGAAACAAAAAAAAACAAAAAAAAAACAAAAAATAAAAACAAAAGAAAACAAAAAGAATAAAACATTCAAATTACAAATTGTAGACCTCAAAATTACACAAGGAGAAAAATTTAAGCAACTAGGAAGGCTGTAGTCCGTTCCCAAGTTGGCGTCTATGTAGATGACCCCACCATCAACTCCGGTCTCAATATCAAATCTGCCGGGGCTGACAACGTAGACCTCGTTACTACTCTTGGAAAAGACCTCCAATTTGTAATGGATTCGGGTAAGAAATTGCTTGTAAATTTTAATTCTTCCAAAACAAAGCTGCTCTCTTTTAACCACCATAAAGACACTTTCTTTAATATGGATCACACTAGTCTCCCTGAAAGTAATACACTGCACCTCCTCGGTCTCGCTCTCTCAGCCGATCTCAAGTAGAATGAATACAAAGAATCAACGGCTACATCTACTGCTAAAAAAGCTGTGTCGCTGTGCTGAGGCAGAAAGTTTTTCTCATCACAATCTATTTTGCACATTTACAAATCAACCGTTCGTCCGTGAATTGAATACTGTTGCCACATCTGGTCAGGTGCTGCTGCTGTTCATCACGCGGTTCTTGATAAAATCCAAAGAGGGGATCTGCAATGTAATCAGTCCCGATTTGGCTGATCTCCTTCAATCCCTTTCTCATCAACGCAATGGGGTTTCCCTCTGTCTTTTCTACAAGTATTACCCTGTTTTCTGCTTCCTGACGATCTTATTTCCCTGGTTCCCCACCCTCATGAATTTACCCGTTCAACTAGATTGGCAACTAGGTCCCACCCTTTTACTTTCAACATGGGCAAATGTAACTGCCAATTCTACTCCCCCCCAATTTCTTTTTTCGCCCGTGGAAGACTTTTCTATGCTCATTTCTCTGATTGCTACAATATCAAAAAGTTTGAATGCAACGTCAGTTGCCATCTTCTGTCTACTTGACTCCCACCTCTCTGTTAACATTTCTACAGCATCACCTGTACCGTTTTTTGTTTTCTGAATTCCATTTCCTTTCTTTGTAACCCCCTGCATTGGGATAGTGAAAGGCGCCTTCCAAAATGTAAGCAAAGTATAAAGAAACAGGTAAATTTAATTAGAAACAAACAATTGAGTACTGAACTGTTATGTAATATCAGTAATCCTATATTAAATAAGGGCACCTTGAGAAGATCTAAACTACCGGCCATAATTATTAAGTCACATCAGTTTGTTTGTAAAGAAATTATGTACTTCATACTAATTTTTAGTATTTATTGCAAAATGAAAATAGAATGGTTCTTTTGTTAATATTACTTTGCAAAATGTTCTATAGCAAATAGCGACAATTTACCCATCGCACCCTGTAGATTATATATATATATATATATATATACACACACACACTATCGGCCATAATTATTTGTGTTTAAAAAGATGACGTATTTCATACTATTTTTTAGTATTTATTGCCAAGTGAATAATTGTAAATGAAAATAGAATGGTTCTTTTGTTAATATTACTTTGCAAAATGTTATATAGCAAATAGCGACAATTTACCCATCGCAGCCTGTAGATTTTATATATATATACACACACACACACTATCGGCCATAATTATGAGTGTTTAAAAAGATGACGTATTTCATACTATTTTTTAGTATTTATTGCCAAGTGAATAATTGTAAATGAAAATAGAATGGTTCTTTTGTTAATATTACTTTGCAAAATGTTATATAGCAAATAGCGACAATTTACCCATCGCAGCCTGTAGATTTTATATATATATATATATATATATATATATATACACACACACACATATCGGCCATAATTATGAGTGTTTAAAAAGATGACGTATTTCATACTATTTTTCATATTATTTTTCAAAATGTTACAAGGCAAGGAAGCAAAGATAAACTCGTCCGAATCACCCTAAATTTTCTTCATTCTTTTATTGATGAAACTGCAATATAAGTAATTATTAAATATTTATAAATTCATTTGATGCACATGTTATTGTGCAGTATTAACAAAAGAACCATTCTCTTTTCATTTACAATTATTCACTTGGCAATAACACTAAAAAATAATATGAAATACATCATTTTTTTAAACACTTGGGTGGCCTAATATTTATGGCCGGTGGTGTGTATGTGTGTGTGTGTGTGTGTGTGTATATACATATATACAGCAACTTACAGGTGCGATGGGTAAATAGTTTCAATACATACATACAAAAAATACTTTAAAAAAAGTAATATTAACAAAAAGAACCATATCTTTTCATTTACAATTATTCACTTGGCAATAAATACTAAAAAATAATATGAAATATATCATTTTTTTAAAAAAAATACTTGGGTGGCCTAATAATTATGGCCGGTAGTGTATGCGTGTGTGTGTGTGTGTGTATATATATATATATATAGCAAATTTACAGGTGCGAGTGGGTAATAGTTGCAAGAGCCATAAAAAAATATTTTGCAGCGGGAATATTAACAAAAGAACCATTCTCTTTCATTTACAATTATTCACTTACAATAAATACTAAAATAATATGAAATACATCATTTTTAAAACACTATGTATTTTAATAATTATGGCCGGTAGTGTGTGTGTGTGTGTGTGTGTATATATATATATATATATAAATTTATAGGTGCGATGGTAAATACTTAATATTGTTATAAACATTTTTTAAAAGCATGATAATAAAAAGAACCATTCTCTTTTTCATTATAATTAATACTTGGCAATAAATAATACTAAAAATAATAATATGAAATATACTTATTTTTTAACACTTGTAATAATAATTATATTATTTGTAGTGTATGTGTGTGTGTGTGTATATATATATATATAGTACCATAGGTGCGATGTAAATAGTTTATTGTTATGTAAATATTTATAAAAGTAATATTAACAAAGAACTATTTTCATTTAATAATTATTAATTATATTAAATACTAAAAAATAATATGAAATATATCATTTTTTAAATAATTTGGGTGGCTCTTAATATTTATGGCCGGTAGTGTATGTGTGTGTATATATATATATATATAATTACAGGTGCGATGGTAAATAGTTTGCTATTTTGTTATGCAACATTTTGCAAAGTATTATTTAATAAAGAACTATTCTCTTTTTCCATTTACGCATTATTCACTTGGTAATAAATACCAAAATAATATGTAATACATCATTTTTTAAAATATTCTGGGTACTAATATTATGTATGTATGTGTGTGTGTGTGTGTGTGTATATATATATATATATGTACTATATACATGTAAAATAGTCGCTATTTGTTATGCAACATTTTGCAAATAATATTGTATCAAAAAAGAACCATTTTTCAGCTTCTACAATTGTATTTCATCATAATAAATACTAAAAATAATATGAAATACATCATTTTTTAAACACTTAGTGGCCTAATATTTATGGCCGGTAGTAAAGTGTGTGTGTGTGTGTGTGTATATATATATATATATAAATTTATATATGTATTACAAATAGTCAAAAGATGAGCAGTAACATTTTGTAAAGTAATATTAACAAAAGAACCACCTTTTCATTTACAATTATTCATCAATAAATAAATATATACTAAAAATAATATGAAATACATCATTTTTTAAAGACTTGTATTTTAATATTTATGGCCGGTAGTGTATGTGTGTGTGTGTGTGTGTATATATATATATATATAATTTATATATATGTGCGATGGGTAACATAGTCACATATTTATGCACATTTTGAAAGCACATTAACAAAAGAACCATTTCCTTTATATTTACAATTATTCACTTGGCAATAAATACTAAAAAATAATATGAAATACATCATTTTTTAAACACTTGGGTGGCCTAATAATTATGGCCGGTAGTGTATGTGTGTGTGTGTGTGTGTGTATATATATATATATAGCAACTTACAGGTGTGCATGGGTAAATAGTCGTTATTTGTTATGCAACATTTTGCAAAGTAATATTAACAAAAGAACCATTCTCTTTCATTTACAATTATTCACTTACAATAAATACTCAAAATAATATGAAATACATCATTTTTTAAAAACACTTGGGTGGCCTATTATTTATGTATGTATGTGTGTGTGTGTGTGTGTGTATATATATATATATATAACCGATAGGTGCGATGGGTAAATAGTCACATTTGTTATGCAACATTTTGCAAAGTAATATTAACAAAAAAGAAACTATTCTCTTTACTAGTATAATTATTCATTTCTGGTATAAATACTAAAAAATAATAAAATACATCATTTTTTAAAAATGACTTAAAAATTTTAATATTTCAGTGCATGGTAGTGTATGTGTGTGTGTGTGTATATATATATATATAGTAAATTTACAGGTGCGATGGTAAATAGTTTATTTGTTATGCACATTTTAAAAAGTAATATTAATGTGAACCATTCTATTTTCATTTGTAATTTATTCACTTCATAATAAATACTAAAAATAATATGAAATACATCATTTTTTAAAACAGCCTCTGGGTGACCTAATATTTATGGCCGGTAGTGTATGTGTGTGTGTGTGTGTATATATATATATATATACAAGTTGCAGGTGCGATGGGTAAATAGTCGCTATTTGTTATGCAACATTTTGCAAAAGTAATATTAACAAAAGAAACCATTCTCTTTTCATTTACAATTATTCACTTGGCAATAAATACAAAAAATAATATGAAATACATCATTTTTTTAAACACTTGGGTGGCCTAATATTTATGGCATGCAAATGATATGTGTGTGTGTGTGTGTATATATATATATATAGCAAATTTACAGGTGCGATGGGTAAATAGTGCTTTCTTTGTTATGCAACATTTTTGCAAAGAAAGTAATATTAACAAAAGAACCATTCTCTTTTCATTTACAATTATTCTTGGCAATAAGTACTAAAAAATAATATGAAATACATCATTTTTAAAACAACAGGTGGCCTAATATTTATGGCCGGTAGTGTATGTGTGTGTGTGTGTGTGTATATATATATACACTTTAATTTACAGGTGCGATGGGTAAATGATAACTATTTGTTGTCAACATTTTGCAAAGTAATATTAACAAAAAGAACCATTATCACTACATTACAATTATTCACTTGGCAATAAATACTAAAAAATAATATGAAATACATCATTTTTTAAAACATAGAACAAAAAAGCGTGGCCTAATAATTATGGCCGGTAGTGTGTGTGTGTGTGTGTGTGTATATATATATATATGAGTTTACAGTGCGATGGGTAAATAGTGTATTTATTTATGCAACATTTTACAAAAAGTAATATTAACAAAAGAACCATTCTCTTTTCATTTACAATTATTCACTTGGCAACCAATACTAAAAAATAATATGAAATACATCATTTTTTTAAAACACTTGGGTGGCCTAATATTTATGGCCGGTAGTGTGTGTGTGTGTGTGTGTGTATATATATATATAGCAAATTTACAGGTGCGATGGGTAAATAGTCGCTATTTGTTATGCAACATTTTGCAAAGTAATATTAACAAAAGAACCATTCTCTTTTCATTTACGTTATTCACTTGGCAATAAATACTAAAAAATAATATGAAATATATTTTTTAAAACACTTAGGTGGCCTAATATTTATGGCCATTAGTGTATGTGTGTGTGTGTGTGTATATATATATATATAGCAAATTTACAGGTGCGATGGGTAAATAAGTCGCTATTTGTTATGCAACATTTTGCAAAGTAATATTAACAAAGAGAACCATTCTCTTTTCATTTACAATTATTCACTTGGCAATAAATACTAAAAAATAATAACAAGCCATCATTTTTAAAACACTTGAGTGGCCTAATAATTATGGCCGGTAGTGTATGTGTGTGTGTGTGTGTATATATATATATATATGTAAATTTACAGGTGCGATGGGTAAATAGTCTCAACATTTGTTATGCAACATTTGCAAATATTAATATTAACAAAAGAACCATTCTCTTTTCATTTACAATTATTCACTTGGCAATAAATACTAAAAAATAATATGAAATACATCATTTTTTAAAACACTTGGGTGGCCTAATATTTATGGCCGGTAGTGTATGTGTGTGTGTGTGTGTGTATATATATATATATAGCAAATTTACAGTGCGATGGGTAAATAGTCGCTATTTGTTATGCAACATTTTGCAAAGTAATATTAACAAGGAACCATTCTCTTTTCATTTACAATTATTCACTTGGCAATAGAAATACAAAAATAATATGAAATACATCATTTTTTAAAACATGGGTGACTTTGAGTATATGGCCGGTAGTGTATGTGTGTGTGTGTGTGTATATATATATATAGCAAATTTACAGGTGCGATGGGTAAATAGTCGCTGCTTGTTATACAACATTTTTGCAAGTAATATTAACAAAAGAACCATTCTCTTTTCATTTTACAATTATTCACTTGGCAATAAATACTAAAAAATAATATGAAATACATCATTTTTTTAAAACACTTGGGTGGCCTAATATTTATGGCATGCGGTAGTGTATGTGTGTGTGTGTGTGTATATATATATATACACTTAAATTTACAGGGTGCGATGGGTAAATAGTCGCTATTTGTTATGCAACATTTTGCAAGGTAATATTAACAAAAGAACCATTTCTCTTTTCATTTACAATTATTCACTTGGCAATAAATACTAAAAAATAATATGAAATACATCATTTTTTTGGCTTACTTGGGTGGCCTAATAATTATGGCCGGTAGTGTATGTGTGTGTGTGTGTATATATATATATATGAAGTTTACAGGTGCGATGGGTAAATAGTCGCTATTTGTTATGCAACATTTTGCAAAGTAATATTAACAAAGAACCATTTCTTTTCATTTTAATTATTCACTTGGCAATAAATACTAAAAAATAATATGAAATACATCATTTTAAAACACTTGGGTAGCTAATATTTATGGCCGGTAGTGTATGTGTGTGTGTGTGTGTATATATATATATATATAATGATTACAGGTGCGATGGGTAAATAGTCGCTATTTGTTATGCAACATTTTGCAAAGTAATAATAACAAAAGAACCATTCTCTTTTCATTACAATTATTCACTTGGCAATAAATACTAAAATAATATGAAGTACATCATTTTTTTAAACATACAGGTAGCTAATATTTATGGCCGGTAGTGTGTGTGTGTGTGTGTGTGTATATATATATATAGCAAATTTACGGGTGCGATGGGTAAATAGTCGCTATTGTGTACAGCATTTTGCAAAGTAATATTAACAAAAGAACCATTCTCTTTTCATTTACAATTATTCACTTGGCAATAAATACTAAAAAATAATATGAAATACATCATTTTTACTAGCTCTTGGAGTGGCCTAATTATGGCCGGTAGTGTATGTGTGTGTGTGTGTGTATATATATATATATAGCAAATTTACAGGTGCGATGGGTAAATAGTCGCTATTTGTTATGCAACATTTTGCAAAAAGTAATGTTAACAAAAAGAACCATTCTCTTTTCATTTTTACAATTATTTCACTTGGCAATAAATACTAAAAAATAATATGAAATACATCATTTTTTTAAAACATGGGTAGCCTAATATTTATGGCCGGTAGTGTATGTGTGTGTGTGTGTGTGTATATATATATATGTAAATTTACAGGTGCGATGGGTAAATAGTCGCTATTTGTTATGCAACATTTTGCAAAGTAATATTAACAAAAGAACCATTCTCTTTTCATTTAATTATTCATAGCAATAAATACTAAAAAATAATATGAAATACATCATTTTAAAACACTTGGGTAGCTAATATTTATGGCCGGTAGTGTATGTGTGTGTGTGTGTGTATATATATATATATAGCAAATTTACAGGTGCGATGGGTAAATAGTCGCTATTTGTTATGCAACATTTTGCAAAGTAATATTAACAAAAGAACCATTCTATTTTCATTTACAATTATTCACTTGGCAATAAATACTAAAAAATAATATGAAATACATCATTTTTTTAAAACAGCAGGTGACCTAATATTTATGGCCGGTAGTGTATGTGTGTGTGTGTGTGTATATATATATATATATATAAATTTACAGGTGCGATGGGTAAATAGTCGCTATTTGATATGCAACATTTTGCAAAGTAATATTAACAAAAGAACCATTCTCTTTTCATTTACAATTATTCACTTGGCAATAAATACTAAAAAATAATATGAAATACATCATTTTTAAAACACTTGGGTAGCTGTATTTATAGCCAGTAGTGTATGTGTGTGTGTGTGTGTATATATATATATATAGCAAATTTACAGAGTACGATGGGTAAATAGTCGCTATTTGTTATGCAACATTTTGCAAAGTAATATTAACAAAAGAACCATTCTCTTTTCATTTAATTATTCGCTTGGCAATAAATACTAAAAAATAATATGAAATACATCATTTTTTAAAACATGAGGTAGCTAATATTTATGGCCGGTAGTGTGTGTGTGTGTGTGTGTGTATATATATATATACATAAATTTACAATTACATTAATTAAATAATTAATATTTATTATTGTATTTTAAATAATATTAACAAAAAAAGACATTCTCTTTTCATTATAATTATTCTTAGCAATAAATACAAAAATAATAATAAACCATCAATTTTTTTAAAACATAGTGGCCTATTAATTGTAATAAGTAGTGTGTGTGTGTGTGTGTGTGTATATATATATATATAGGTACAGAGATGCGATGGTTAATAAATCATCATGCAGTAATAACATTTTTATAAGAAATAATATTAACAAAAGAACAAAATTATCTTTTAATTTTACAATTTACATTCTTGGCAATAAATACTAAAAAATAATATGAAATACATCGTTTTTTAAAACACTTGGGTGGCCTAATATTGTGGCCATTGGTGTATGTGTGTGTGTGTGTGTATATATATATATATAGCAAATTTACAGGTGCGATGGGTAAATAGTCGCTATTTGTTATGCAACATTTTGCCAAGTAATAATATTAACAAAAGAACCATTCTCTTTTCATTTACAATTATTCACTTGGCAATAAATACTAAAAAATAATATGAAATACATCATTTTTTTAAAACACGCGGGTAGCCTAATATTTATGGCCGGTAGTGTATGTGTGTGTGTGTGTGTATATATATATATATAGCAAATTTACAGGTGCGATGGGTAAATAATTATTATTTGTTATGCAACATTTTGCAAAGTAATACTAACAAAAAAGACCATTCTATTTTCATTACAATTATTCGTAGCAATAAATACTAAAAAATAATATGAAATACATCATTTTTTTAAAACATAGGTGACCTAATATTTATGGCCAGTAGTGTATGTGTGTGTGTGCGTGTATATATATATATATAGCAAATTTACAGGTGCGATGGGTAAATAGTCGCTATTTGTTATGCAACATTTTGCAAAGTAATATTAACAAAAGAACCATTCTCTTTTCATTTACAATTATTCACTTGGCAATAAATACTAAAAAATAATATGAAATACATCATTTTTTTAAAACACTTGGGTGGCCTAATATTTATGGCCGGTAGTGTATGTGTGTGTGTGTGTGTATATATATATATATAGCAAATTTACAGGTGCGATGGGTAAATAGTCGCTATTTGTTATGCAACATTTTGCAAAGTAATATTAACAAAAGAACCATTCTCTTTTCATTTACAATTATTCACTTGGCAATAAATACTAAAAAATAATATGAAATACATCATTTTTTTAAAACACTTGGGTGGCCTAATATTTATGGCCGGTAGTGTATGTGTGTGTGTGTGTGTATATATATATATATAGCAAATTTACAGGTGCGATGGGTAAATAGTCGCTATTTGTTATGCAACATTTTGCAAAGTAATATTAACAAAAGAACCATTCTCTTTTCATTTACAATTATTCACTTGGCAATAAATACTAAAAAATAATATGAAATACATCATTTTTTTAAAACACTTGGGTGGCCTAATATTTATGGCCGGTAGTGTATGTGTGTGTGTGTGTGTATATATATATATATAGCAAATTTACAGGTGCGATGGGTAAATAGTCGCTATTTGTTATGCAACATTTTGCAAAGTAATATTAACAAAAGAACCATTCTCTTTTCATTTACAATTATTCACTTGGCAATAAATACTAAAAAATAATATGAAATACATCATTTTTTTAAAACACTTGGGTGACCTAATATTTATGGCCGGTAGTGTATGTGTGTGTGTGTGTGTATATATATATATATAGCAAATTTACAGGTGCGATGGGTAAATAGTCGCTATTTGTTATGCAACATTTTGCAAAGTAATATTAACAAAAGAACCATTCTCTTTTCATTTACAATTATTCACTTGGCAATAAATACTAAAAAATAATATGAAATACATCATTTTTTTAAAACACTTGGGTGGCCTAATATTTATGGCCGGTAGTGTAATGGTGAGTAAGCTTGTCTCGTTAGAACCTATTATAATTGAGTACTAAGTTCGATCCTCACTGGGTACACCAGATATTCAACCTTGTGCCACATCTAAGCTACGCTTAGAAAAAGCAACTCCTAAATTGAATAATGGACAGTCATATCATAAATGAAGAGACTCGAGGCACCAGAAATAGGCTGAGAATACCACGGCCTGATATGAGAGCAACGAGGAAGTTTTAGAAGAAATGGTGGTCCTGGGTATGATGTTAAACTGCGTCTGGCAGCAAGGCCTCTAATTGAGAGGTTGTGAGGAGCGTGGAACCACCTCTTAATTGCTGTTGTTCCCAGGTCCACTCTGACCCGGAGTGGTAGCACCTGTTAGGGTCCCACCTATGGGCAAATAGTTAACCCCCAAAATGGGGTCAAAACACGATGAAAGTATAAAAATACACTTTTATAGAAATATATACGTAAAAATCGACATTTATCGAAGATATACGTTTTTGAAGAAAAATAATTACCAATAATACATTTCTGAAGAAAAAAAATTATAACCATGACAAATTTTTGAAGGAAAAAAATTATTCTCAGCAAAACATTTTTTAATAAAAAAACTGTAAGAGATTTTCAGTTTTCTAAAATATAGAATAAAAACAAAATTTTCATTAAAATCTGACTAAATCAACATTCTCACTATAACCAAATATTAAAAAAGTACCTTAAAACCCCACCTTTTTGGCATTAAATAACCCACAGAGGTTGATATGCCGTTAAACAAAACTCAAACTCAAACTTAGAGGAAAAGGAAACAATATGGACACTTAAACGTAACATCAGAAAGATAAAAATGAAATTTCTGCGGCAAATACAGAGGAAAGACGGCCTGGAAAATTTGACATTCACAAGACTTATTGAATTAAAAAAGAACAGAGGAAAGCAGGAGAGGCGTGACACATAGGAGTACAACACAAAATAAAGGTAATAATAAACAGAATAAAAGCAATTGCAATATTAATATCTTCTTTGTTCAAGGAGTATCAAAAGCATTTTCGTTTTTTACAGACTTTTTTTTATAATCATATCGCTCCAAGCAAGAGGCTTACATAGGAAGAAAGTTATGAGAAAGAGTGACAGGTTACAGGGCGTGTCAGGAAGTGGGTAGGAGAAGGGTTAAGCTACTGAGAATGGAGTGGAGTAAGGAGCATGAAAGAGAGGATGCAAGTTAGCAAGATAGGAGATGACTATTGACTTCACACTTAAACTCCTGGAGATTGTAGCCGTCGGGGAAGCAAGTAAACGGAAGGGAATTCCACAGGCGGGAAGTGCGAGAAAAGAAGTATCCCAAAACTTATTTCTTATTAGTCAGTGAAGTGCCATACTTGATACACGCTTGAAAGATCATGTCTCTTTCGATCCATGACTGATTAGGCGGAGTTTCTTTTCTTTCTGTAGTAGACTGGTTGTCAACCAAGGCTATAGAATCTAATCTCTTTTGCTATTCAAACAATACCTGCAGGGAGAACAGATGGATTCATATCTTTACCAAGGTTATTTGTGCGTAAGTGAATGCAATGATTTAACGGGGATTCGAACTCTGCTTTCCGATTTCTCATTTCGAGACAATATTTATTATACCGCAACGCACATACAGTGGGCTTTGATAAGTTATTGGTCACCCTTGATAACAGCAGTTTTGGCTTGTGTAATAACGTCTCTTCTTTTTTTCCCAGACAATTAGATAGATAGATAGATAGATAGATAGATAGATAGATAGATAGATAGATAGATAGATAGATAGATATGAACAAAAAATGCCCGAAAATAAGAAAGGAACAGGCTGAGATAGATAGATAGATAGATAGATAGATAGAGTAGATAGATAGATAGATAGAAGCAAACTGAAATAGATAGATAGATAGATAGATAGATAGATATGCACACACATAGATAGATAGATAGATAATGCACAATGTATAGTCAGATATAAACATATATTACTATATATATATATATATATATATATATATATATATATATATATCGATACATAAATAAATGGAGTGATATATATGAAGAGACTGAGACAGACAAATAATGCCCAAAATATACGTAGCTATAAACACACACACACACACACACACACACACACACACACACACACACACATATATATATATATATATATATATAGTGGGCTATGATAAGGTATTGGTCACCCTTGATTGCATCAATTTAGGCTTGTGTAATAATGTTTCTTCCGTTTTTTTTTTCAGACAAGACCGTGTTAGTACCAAGCTAGTGTCATCTATGAACGATAGTTGACTTATATTTTGCAATGAAAGTTCGCGGAAATAAGAAAACTGGTTAATTTCAACGAGGGCAAATCATAGGATAGCATCAGTGGGGCAAGTGAAACAGAAAAATTGCTAGGTTTTACCAGGTTACTCATCAAATGGTTAATAATATTGTCATGAAATTTAATGAAGAAGGCCATTGTCTTGCGGAACAACGTTCACGAAGACCTAGCATCGTGTCTGAGCGAAGGAAAAGGGCGCTGAAGAGAGAAGTCATCAGAAACCGTCGTCAGAGCGTCAAAGACGTCGTCAACTGCATCGAAATATCGCCATATGCTATAAGAAAGACTCAGAAAGAGATAAGCTATAAAAGAAGATTTGCAAGAAAAGACCTTTGTTTCAAAAGTTAACAAGAACAGGTGTATGGACTGGGCGAAGGAATTCGAGAGCAAAGATTAGGAATTTTAGCAGTCTGTAATTTGGTCAGTTGAAAGTTAGTTTTGCCAATATTCGTATTTGAGACAGGTTTATGTTTGAAGAAATCAGAATGAGACTTGGAACACTGAATGTCTGCAGTCGACCGTGAAACATGAAGGGACTGAAGTAATGGTGTGGGGTGCTGTCTTATTTGAAGGGCAACCTGAGCTGATCCTTGTTGACGAGCAATTGATTGGTTCGATTTATGTAAAATATTTAAGATAGGACTACGGCCACTATTTAAAACTAATCAGAGGGACTAGAATATCTACTTTTTACAAGAAGATGGAGAGCCATGTCATACGAGCAAAGTAGCAAAGACCTGGAAAGAATCGAGAGGAATTAAGTCAATGCCATGAAAAGGGCGCCGAAAAAAAATAATCAGAATCCATCGTCAGAGCATCAAAGACATTGCCAACAGGTCAGTACTTAGATGGGTGACCGCTTGGGGATACCAGGTGCTGTAAGCATATAGTGACGGATGTGCGTTGTGGTGCAGTGGATATCGGCTCGGAAAGAGAAATCGGTGAGCCGAGTTCGAATTCCAGTTGAATACCCTGCATTCACTTAACCCTTGGAAAAGGTATTAATCTGTCTCTTCCCTCCAGTTATGGGTTAAATAACAGGGTAGGACTTGGGGACCCTGCCCTTAAAAACAAATACCAATGAATCTTGATACTCGAAAAGAAAAAGTATTACTAGACAAAACTTATATCAAAACACAACAATAAATTGTTGAAAGAAAAAAGTATTACCAGCAATAAATAAATAAAATTTCAATGGCAATAAATGACCCGCCGGGGTTGATATGCCATAAAACAAATCAACCAACCAACATTGCCAACAGTATGAATATGCGGTAAAAAAGAGCTAGGCTATCAAAGAAGATTTGCAAGAAAAGACCTTTATTTCAAAGGTTAACAAGAACAGGTGTATGGAGAATTTGAGAGCAAAGATTACGAATTTTGGCAATCTTTAATTTGGTTATATTCGAATTCAGGACAGGTTTATGTTTGGAGAAATCCTTAGAGAGCAACAGCCAATAATCAGTTGAAGTGGAAACTGACAGCTCAAAGCTGCACAGCAAATTGGTAGGTGGTTTATATAACCGCCTGGGAGATTCCACTCTGCCATCTAACCAAGTCTATTCTGTAGATCCTGATTGTCTGATGATTCCAGTGTGGATATTGTGCTCAATAAATATCAGCACAATATCCACTCAATGGTGAGTGGAGAGAGCGACATCGCTGCAGGCACACCTCGGTACTTTTGCAAGTATCGTTAGTTTTTGGAGAGTTACACTCCGTGTTGAAATTTAATTTGTTCGTGTCGTTTTTTGTGTTCGTGTTGGTTACTTTGTCCGTATTGTTCGTTTCGGTGTTCGTTAAACTACCGTGAGTTCCGTTGGTCGTGTCGCTACCGAGAGCCTCCGTCGACAAGAGGACCATGTCTGGGACCGATAAAGGTCCGTCCGAGTCCCCGGTGCCCTCCATCTTGGCTTGGTGTGGTGGGACCGCTAAGAAGGATGCCCCCCGCCGCTAGCAAGAGGACCATGGCCGAAAAAAGGTCCGTCGGAGTCGCTGGTAGCCTCCACCTCGGCCTGGAGTTGAGGGGCCAAAGTTAAAAAGGATGCTTCTTACTACGAGGAAGCTAGGGAACGGTTCGCACACTACATTTCTGGGACAGAACTCCTCTCTGTGCCAGAAAGTCAAAGGATCACCTCCCTGTTGACTAAGGATCCTAAGACACACAAGTTTGTGAGGGTCAGCAGGGAGACGGTGGAGGAGGCCATCAAAACACTCCAGATCAAGTCTAAAATGGTTTCACCTCCGCCCCTGAAGCAAGACGTCCCGAAGCGGAAGATGAAACGTTCCTCTCAGAAGTCAACCCAGGAGAAGATGGAAGTCGAGACACCAGCACCCCGAACGTCATCTCTAAAGAGAGGTCGCGACAAAGACGATGATGAAAAGGATAACCCGAAGGTCCCGAGGAAAAGCCGCAGTAACGAAAAGGAGGGAGCAGCGTCAAGAGCAGCGTCTTTATCAGTTTCGCCAGTAAGGCTAATGAACACTTACACTGAAAAGGCCAAGAGCTTTCCGGCTCCCCCTCCAAAACTCTGCCTGTTCCCGGTCTTCAAGTTGATCCCTCTCTCCTCTATAACACCATGCAAATCTTCCACCCCTACTTCTTCACCCACTCCCACCCAGCCCAAGAAAAAGAAGCCTTTTCCTCAGGAGGAAGCTCTACTGAAAATTGAAAAGAAAGAGATCAGCAAAGACTGGTTTGCACAAAGACGCTCACTTTTAAAACCACTTTAAAGCTGACAACAATCAAAGACAAGAACATTGAAGATCCCACAATCTTACCGAAGGCGCCCCGTGTGCTTACTCTCGTCCGGAACACTGGCGGCAATCTTCGAGTGTGTGAGCACATCAACGCCGTTGATAAATATTGCAAGAACATTACCATGTTCCGGAGTGACACTCCAGAATTACGCAAAATGAGCAAGAACTGTGCAGGTAGTGTCCCAGTTTTACTCCATCCCTCTTTTTATAGGGCCGTAAAACTAACCTATCTTCCGGACGTTGGCGGTATTGTCCTGGTACCGGTTCTCTGGGACAATCCGTCGGGGTCATGTCTCCCAGAGATTTCTTCCCTGTATGCGATTAATTCTCTTTTTGATCTTGTTCAGACTTAAAAGGTGTCTATTAAGATAGCCGGTCTGAATACGAATGGCCTGAGGAATCGGAGTAAGGCTGCCCGCCTGCTTCGTGACCTCTTGTCGTTCGGCGTGGATGTGGCCGCGATACAAGAGACTCACTTTGTTTGCAACGTCGATGCTTGTGTGCTGTCTAACGACTTTGTCGTCTATTCAGCCTATGGGGATCGGCCGGCCAGAGGTGTTTCTTTGCTGGTCAAGCGTACCCTAGACGCGAGGTTGAACTTTGTTCATGTCGGTGCCGAGGGCCGGTTGATCGTGGCCGATATTGCAGTGAAAATTCAAGTTGTTTCGTCTGATCGCGGTTTATGCGCCCAATGATCAGGAGGAGCGTGTCTCGTTTTTTCGGCGGTTGGAGCCCATCCTGGTTTATTCAACACGACTAATCCTAATGGGGGACTGGAATGCCGTCCTGAACCCCAAGTGGGATAGAGGGAGGGGCGCTAGCGAAAGGCATGGTGATCGTAGCCTGGTTGATCTGAATTTGGTCTCGTCGATAGAAACCGGGTCAATCATTCTTGTGAAAGAATGTGGACGTGGACGAATAGTTGGCCTTCTACCCGGGTAGCTAGCTATCTAGATAGAATGTTAGTGAGAGAAGCCGACGTAGATTTCTTAGAATGTCCTACGTTCCACTGGTTAGGCTACTCGGACCACAGACTCATTTGTGCCCGAGTAGCGTTAGAATTTAGGCCTAGAATGGCTGGTTACTGGAAGTTCAATCTGTCCTTACTGGACAGGCGGGACTTTCGGCGCCAGCTAACTACTGTAGTACAGCGGGCGTTAACTGAGTTAATTGAGAATAAGTGATGGGAGAATCTTAAGAATGGGATTAGGTCTTTCACCACCGAATTCAGCCAACAGCTCAAACTATGGGCAATGCGAGTTAGTGAGATAGGAGATTTCTATTGACCTTACATTTAAATTCCTGGAGATTGTAGCTGTCGGGGAAGCAATCATGTGGAAGGGAATTCCACAGGCGTGAAGTGCGTGAAAAGAAGTTGTTAGAGTAGAAATTGCGATTACATTTTGTCTGTTTCACTGTAAAAGGGTGGACCCTAGTTGCTAATCTAGTATCTCGTGCAAATTCATACCTAGGGGGCACCAGTGATCTAAATTCGTCGGAGCAGAAGCCGTGAAAGTATTTATAGAAGAGACAGGGAAGCCACATTGCGCCGGTGGGAGAGTGACTGCAGCCGTTCTGCCAAGTCGTTATCGATCACATTACAGATTTTCCGTTGTATTTTGTCAAGAAGCCCGAGGAGGTATATAATCTAATCTAAACTTATTTATAAATGGAACTTTGTGCGCGCGCACGCGCGCGCGCGTGTGTGTGTGTCTATAGAATCCGAAACGGCTGAACCGATTTTCTTGAAAATTTACACAGTTGTACTATATGCGTCTGCGAGTGTTCTTAGCTAGGTTTTGTGTCGAGGTACTCCGATAAATATCGAAAATCGATAATGGAAAAAATTGGGTTATAGAAGGAGTGGTCCGATTTGAATCAAATTTGATACACTCATAGACAAAGACATAAGAAACGATATTCAGAAGTTTTAAAGTTGCAGTTCTTACAATAGTGCAGAAAATCGATAATATATATATAAAAGGCAAGATGTTTGTCAGTGTGTCTGTTTATCTGCCTGTATGTCTGTATTTTTTCAGCCCTTTTATTTTAGTTTTTGCTTCGGGTTTGGCTCTAAGTCGGTATAATTGTAGTTCTTAGTCTCAGCCATGATATCATTTACTCAGAGGACTTATTTTGCCTTCAAAATTCAGTTTACGACGAAAAAAACTTATTTGATATCGATACCAGGAAATCAAAATTTGACTTACATCCATTCATTTTTCTTTCAGTCTACGGTTTCGCTTTAACTGGAAACAACTATTGCTTTTTTAGTCTTTCGTGCCAACGTCCAAAGAGTCTGAGCTCCAAGGACCATGGATTAGTTTTAAAGCTTTCATTATACCCGAGCAACGTCGGGCTATACTGCTTGTCTACTATAAATTAGTAATCTTTTCGTGCCGTTTACTGAATGTTATTAGCTGGTTTTCTATTTATTGGCTATCACTTTACACCCTGCAGCCTTTGAAATTCAATGCTTTTCTTGTTGTTCGCGCTGTGTCAAGCAAACAGGCCTTCTTCAACTGATAAATCTAACGCTTTCTACATTTTTCAGTGTCTTTTTTGCCGACAAATGATCACGACCGGGCCCACCCTGAAACTCAGTGGGACACTTGCCGGGAGTGGCACATTCCCCGTTTCAGTCTCATTTACGCTGTTACTAGTTGTTTTTATTTCACTCAAAATTTCGGTGTTTTATGGGCGTTGTGTGCAGTAGATATCGAAAAGAAAATGTGTTATTTTTTGCAGGGTCATCCATAACGCATAAAGCATTCTTTTTCTATGTGCCCTTCAGGACGTAGGCGATCATGGTTTTCCACGTTTCCCTGTCCCTGGTGGCTCTGAGCACGCCTTCTGTTACACCATCGAAACCCCGCTCTGCCATCCATAAATCTAGAATATTAATGTATAGAAACTAACATAGCCACAAAATGAGGGGTCAGTTTATATATTGATTATAATATAGAATTGATCCCCCATTTTATACCCACATTATAATTTCTTAAAAACAGTTGGCATATATATATTCTTTGACTATGTGCCCTGTCTCTTCAGGACGTAGGCGATCATGGCTTTCCACGTTTCCCTGTCCCTGGTGGCTCTGAGCACGCCTTCTGTTACACCATCCAAACCCCGCCATGCCATCCACTAGCTCAAGCCCATTAATCGAGAATATAAATATATAAAAACTATCATGGCCACAAAATGAGGGATCAGTTTATATAATGATTATAATATAGAATTGATCCCCCAATTTATACCCACATCATTTCTTATCAACAGTTGGTATATATATTCTTCTTCTATGTGCCTTGTCCCTTCAGGACGTAGGCGATCAAGGCTTTCCACATTTCCCTATCCCTGGTGGCTCTGAGCACGCCTTCTGTTACACCATGAAACCCTCGCCCCGTCATTCACCTGATCAGGTCCTTCAAATGTTATCCGTTGCTTTCCCCTGTTTCTTTTCCCCTCTATCTGGCCTGTTAGTATTAGTTCTCTAAGCCCTCCTTCCTCATTGCATGTCCCAGGAACTTCAGCTGTCTCTTCCTGATGCTCAGTATTAATTTCCTTTTTGTTTCCATCATTTCCAAGACCTCATCATTGCTTACATGCTCGATGCATGATATTCGCAGCATCCTTAAAGCTTAGTCGCGAGAAACTTCACTTCTAATTAGACAACTTTACGATGAATTGGTCAACGGTTTATTCGTGTTAATTTACGGAAGCCGCAATCGGAAATCGTTTCATTCACTTACACGCAAACATCCTTGCGAAAGGAATTAACGAGTCGCTTCTCCCTCCAACTATGGGTTAAATAGCATAACATTAACTATTCAGGATATGATGGAACATAGCAGATTTAGAGAAACAAGAACCCTACTGGACAAATTTGAGTAAATTGATTGTGGGAACAAATACAGAAAGTTAAAGAGGAATCACAGCGATAATGTAATGCTGTGACCAACAAAGGACAAGAAACAGTGAAGATCCATAATCGAGATTGTTCTGAAGAAGCATAGTTTAAAGTTTAAATTTTGTTTAACGGCATATCAACCTCTGTGGGTTATTTAATGCAACAATGGTGCAGTTTTAAGGTAATTTTTTAATGTTCGGTTATAGTGAGAAGGTTGATTTACTCATATTTTAATGAATTTTTTTTCGTTCTTTTTGTTTTAGAAAACTGAAAATGTCTTTTAGTTTTGTATTCAAAAATGTTTTGCTGATTCTTTTTTCCCCTCAAAATTGTTTTATGGTAATCATTTTTTTCTTCAAAAATGTATTGTTGGTCATATTTTTCCTTAAAAAATGTATATTTCTCTATAAAAGTCTATTTTCATGTATATATCTTTATAAAAGTCTATTTTTATATTTTCATAGTATTTAAACCCCAGTTTAGAGTTAACTATTTTCCCATAGCTGGAACCCTAACAGGTGCTACCACTCCAGGTCAAGGTGGAATTAAGAACAACAGCAATTAAGAGGTGGTTCCAGGCTCCTCACAACATCTCAATAAGAGGTCTTGCTGCCGGATGCAGTTTACCGTCATGTCCAGGACCGAAGAAGCATAGCACTTTGAAAGGGGGAGTGAACCTACTTGACAAATTTGAGTAAATTGATCCAGGAACAATTAGCAAAAAGAATTTTAAAAAATCATGACAGAAATCAATGTTGAGAGCAACAAAGGATAGGAAGCTGTGGAGATCCCTGTTTTTCTGAAGGGACATAACCCAGTTCAAGACGGATAAAATTTACTTGACAAGTGTGAACCAGTGGATAGAGAAATAAAGTAAACATTAAAAGACAGAGAGTGCCTAGCCCCAAAGAAGCATACTAGAAGCTTCTTCTTCTATGTGCCTTGTCCCTTCAGGACGTAGACGATCATGGCCTTCCACTTTCCCCTATCCCTAGTGGCTCTGAGCACGCCTTCTCCTGTTACACCATGCAATCCTCGTTCCGTCATCCACCTGATTAGGTCCTTCAAATATGTTATCCGTTGCTTTCCCCTGACTCTTTTTCCCTCTATTTGGCCTGTTAGTATCAGGTTCTCCAAGCCTTTCTTCTTCATTGCCTGTCCCAGGAACTTAAGCTGTATCATCTTGATGCTCAGTATTAATTTTATTTTTGTTCCAGAAGCTAAACAGCGGATTAAGAGATAGAAAAAAAAATTCGTTGGAAACAAAGAAAAGAGCACTGAATTGTTACGTGTTATGCCTTGTATGGCAGTGAATGCTGGACAATCTCCTCAGAGATGAAGAAGAGACTTGAAGCAGCAGAAATATAATTCTGCAGAAAGATACCGTGAATACGATGTGTCAAACATGTGGGGGAAAAAACGAGATTTCGAAAAGATTGTTGTGGATCTTTGTCGCCAATTTGTTGTGAAGTTTTGGCGAAACTTCGCTGCAAAGTTGTAGTGACCGTTTTGTGCCGGAAGTAAGACACGGAACAAGAAGGTAATTTCAAAACAGTGTATTAGTATAACAAGAAAAACAAGATATTCAAAGGAAGTGTTAATAATAAGTAACATAGAAATAAGTAAGGTCCGAATGTATTATTACCCTGCTTATTGCATGACTAGTAACTGTAATTGACTGCTCTCGTTAACTTGTCTTCGTTAACTGCTCTCCGGAAGTCGCGCAGGTAATTACATAAAACAAGAGGAAGAGTCCATTCCTCGAAGAAGGGCACCATAACAGATTGAAAACAAAAAGGAAACATACACTTAACATCAGAAAGAGGCAGTTGAAATTTTTTTGGCACGTAATGAGGAAGGAGGGTTTGGAGAATCTAATACTCATAGGACAGATAGAGGGACGGAAGAAAGCAGTAAGATAGTTGATGTGGCTGAGAAAATGGATGGTAAAACAGGGTTTCGAAGATAGGACAAAAACGACAAAACGAGAAGATCTACAAGGGACAGGAAGACATGAAGAGCCATAATCTCCGACATCATGAAAGAACTTGGCAAATAAGCGAAGAAATGCTCAGAGAAGCAAAAAAATAGAGGATGTGGAGTTCTATGCTCAAGCGACACACACACACACACACACATATATATATATATATATCATCCACTTGCAAAATGTCCTGGGTATGACGGTAAACTGCATCCGGCAACACAACAAGGCCTCTGATTAGGAGGCTGTGAGGAGTAAGGAACCACCTCTTAATTGCTGTAATCCCGATCAGGTCCACCCTGATCGGGAGTGGTAGCACCTGTTAGGGTCCTAGCTATGGGCAAATAGTAAACCCCAAACTGGGGTCAAAACAATATGAAAGAATAAAGACTTTTATAGAAATATATACATAAAAATAGACTTTCATAGAAAAATATACATTTTTGAAAGAAAAAAAAATATTGCCATAACACATTTTTCAAGGTTAAAAAAATTTTAACAGTAATATATTATTGAATACAAAACTAGAAGACATCTTCAGTTTCTAAAATAAAAAATAAATAAAAAATTTTTTCATAAAAATCTGACTAAATCAGTCTTCTCACTATAACAAACATAAAAAACGCCTTAAAACCCCACTTTTAGCATTAAATAACTGTTGATATGCTGTTAAAGAAAACTCAAACTCAAATCCAAATGCAAAAGAAAATCAATATATATATATATATATATATATATATATATATATATATATATATTAAATTAAATTAAATTAAATTTAAAATCCAGACGAGTAGCAAAAAAGGAAGGAGCCGGATTGGTACTTCTGAACCGAAAGACGGGGGGTTACTGCCAGAACCGATATGATATTTAAAAACCCGAAATCGGCATTGAAGGCAGGGCATCACTGAAGAGCTCCTTTAAGCACTAAAAATATATTTATGAACTATATATATATATATATATATATATATATATATATATATATAGAGAGAGAGAGAGAGAGAGAGAGAGTGGTGGATTTTAAATTCAGCACGATCTTCGAAAATCGTTTCGTTAAATCCACGATACATTTTTAGAAAGCGCTACTTGTCAGTTAATTCGTCTTGGAGCTAAAAGCCATCAGGCAGTAGCTACTGTTCTCTCAGATGACGAGCTTGTTGAAACAGTAGGCTTTTTTCTCCTTGAAGAGTGGGTGGGAAGATGGTCGGGGACGTGGCAGACTGAATGCGGGGTAGAGACGCAGACAGTATCGGAAGCGCAAAGAACAGGTTTGGTTCCCCTTGCCAAACAATCGAGAGTAATCGATTTAACTTCTTTTCTAATTTTATTTTATTTTATTTTACCATCGTAACACTTATTCGCCGCTACCCACGAATCATGGTTTCTGCTACTTTTGTCGTCTAGGTTAGACTAGCACAAGGCTATAAGAAGTGAGCATCAGACTAACAACTCATCCGTAAAGAACAGCTCTCTTTGCCTACGTCATAAGACTCATCAGTCCTCACCAATTGTCTCGAACACCCACGAACGTGATGATGACTTTAGAGACATTTCTTGTCATGTTCTTCGGAAACTTTAAACAACTTCTGTTGGGATCTCCTTCTTGAGAAGGATTATTCGTCATTTGGAAAAGTCGATCATTAAAATTGCTAAAGATAAAATGCGTTAAAATTAATATTTGCCTTAAAGAACTTTAACTTCCTAAATACACAGTATATATATATATATATATATATATATATAAATACACACACATACATATACAGATATATATATATATAGACACACACATATACATATATATACACACACACATATATATACATACACACACATACACACACGTATATATATACATACATATACACACACACACATATATATACATACATACACACACATACATACATACATACATATATATATATATATATATATATATATATGTTGGATTTACACCAACTACATTAACTAGACCTCTTATATTATATTTGTCTGACGATTCGTCCATTTCAAGACTACCACAACAATCCTGTCTCCACTCACAATATAAAAAAAATAATGATCGATAACTCAACTATCTTACACCAAGAAAGCAACAAAAGCAAATTACAGATTCTCGAGGCAATATTCATTAAAACACTTAAGCCATCAAATAATAGAATCAGCTATGAATACTGTAGTAATGTTCTAAAATGTTTGTAAAAAAACAGTTTTTTCATGCTTTAACACGTGCATGACCATGATATTGCAACATATTAAAAACTTCCATTTTGGATAAATTTTATGTTCTAATGAACGCTAATCAATTTGTCAATCATTATATTTGAAGCATAAAAAAAATTACAGTAATTTTTAGCAACTCAGTTTTGGGGTTATTTTTGTTACCATATCTCACACCCCTGAAGATGATCTCGGAAAGAGATTGAAAGTACTTGGGTACCTTGAGAAATGAATGATAACATCTGTCAACGTTACAGCTCATTTCTGACATCTTTCAATTATAATACGCAAAAGATTTTCCGTGAGTACGAACGGATTTATTAAAAATATGCAGACACAATATTTCCAATTTATTTAATTTGACATGTCTAAAAGAGAATTTGCTGCCTAAATACACAAATTTATATATATATATATATATATAAGGTTTATGATACATATATAACCCTATGTTCCTGTGTAATCGATGAACATCTGTTCAGAAGAGATGAAAAAGGTAATTTTGTTTTATTTCTTGAAAAAGTTCACCTCCCCAAACCGAAAATTGGATTTTACCACCTACACAATAACGGTTAAAATATATATATATATATATATAACAAAATATATAATGGGAATGGTATCTTTAGCTAGCGAATGTCTTTCTCTTATGTGGAAGTTATAAATATTCCTTCAAACATTATTTTCCGTGGATACCCAATATTTGAGCAGATGCTCCGTTTATTTTGAACAAGATTTATTTTGTCGATCCGTCTACACATTCTAGTAAATCTACGTGCCCTTATATATATATATATATATATATATATATATATATATATATATAAAATGTGTGTATTTTGGGCAGTAAATTTTCTTTTAGACATGTCAGATTAAATAAATTGCAAACATTGTGTCTGTTTATTTTTAATAAAATCCATTCATCCTCACGGATAATCTTTCGCGTATTATAATTGAAAGATGTCAGAAATGAGCGGTTACATTGACAGATGTTATTATCATTCATTTCTCAATGTTCCCAAGAACTTTCAACCTCCTTCCAAGATCATCCTCAAGAATGAGAGTTATGGTATCAAAAAATAACCGTAAAAATGTGTTGCTAAACATTACTCTATTTTTTTTTATGCTTCAACTATAGCAGTTGAGAAATTGCTGAGCGTCCATTAGAACGTGAAAATTATCCAAAACGGTATATTTTTCTGTTGTAATGTCATGGTTATACACGTGTTAAATCATGAAAAAACTGTTCTTTTTACAAACATTTTAGAACATTACTAATGAACGCTCGGCAATTTGTCAAATGTTATATTTGAAGCAGAAAATAAATTTAAACTAATTTAATTATCCGTGAGTATGAATGGCTTTTATTAAAAATAAGCAGACACAATATTTCCAATTTATTTAATATATATATATATATATATATATATATATATATATATATATATATATTAGTGTTGAGTAATGATAATTTTTGGCGCCAAGATAGTTGTTTTTACATTAGTTTTACTAATAAATGGTATTTTGGTAAGCAATTTTTTTTAATTGTAAAGTGTTTGATATCGTGGTGGAGATAGAACGTTAATAGTTTTAGCGCAAAGAATTTGTCGCTTTAACTGAACAGGTTCATGCAGTTTTAAACCCACTGGGGTGACAGGGTGTAATCGATTTCTATTTTTTTCTCAGATTAGGTCATTTGCA
>JBBBDQ010001397.1:152500-340000 GCA_037127315.1 Ascarosepion bandense | reverse complement strand
AATGGGTTTACCTTTCACGGCTATATATATACATATATACACCCTTGCGCAAATTAATCAAAACAACTGCTTTGCTTTTCTTTCACCATACAGTCAGTTTTAGACCCACTGGAGTGACAGTGTGTAATTGATTTCCTTTTTTTTCCTCAGATTTGGTCATTTGCAGTGGTGTGCTGTAATATAAATCTATTTTGGGTGTGTATGGTGAAACTTGTTTGGTCTTGAAAAATATTGCGTTATCTTTAATGGCATCAAATCTTTATCACGACTATAGTCTCGATTATCGATTAGCTGTTTAATGAACGCTTCAAGAACACACTAGCAAGCCTTACAGAGAAATTGCGGATATTGTTGGTGTCAGCCTTTCAACTGTCACTCGTGTCATCAATGCGAATAAACAAATTGGATTCATCAATTCAAGACGCAAAGGAAAATGCGGTTAGAAGCGAAAAACAACGCCAAGTGACGACATATCATCATAATCATCATCATTCTGCGTCCTCGGCCGAGATAGAACTCACTACACCCTTCCAGTATTCTCTATTTGTCATAGCTCCTGTAAGGTCTCCCTCGGCGATAAATGTATTTCTGTGTATCCTGTCTGGAAAGGTTAACTTACGAGATCGATTGTGAGATGATGGGTGCCTCCATAATACAAACGATGAAACAAGTTCATCTGTGGCACGGGCACAATGCCCAGCAAACTGGACACGTCTCTTTTGAAC
The DNA here is from genome assembly GCA_037127315.1 of Ascarosepion bandense. Classification (NCBI taxonomy): domain Eukaryota; kingdom Metazoa; phylum Mollusca; class Cephalopoda; order Sepiida; family Sepiidae; genus Ascarosepion; species Ascarosepion bandense. The sequence continues at coordinate 339,275 of JBBBDQ010001397.1, read as the reverse complement.
TAAGGTTGATACTCTTGCTAGGTCTCCATATACATATATATATACATATATGTGATTAAGGAAAGCGTGAAAGATCGTAAGATGTCATAATTCGTTTTGTTTCAATTAATTTGCAGAAGTGTGTAGCTCAATCAATAAAAATTACTGTTGCAAAACAAGTTTTCATTTACTTCTTCCTCCAACATACATATTAACCCACCTCAAGGCGAAGGTATTGTATTCGGCTAAATTGGTCTGTCTGTTTGTCACTCTGTTCCCGTTCAAGATATCTCAAAACCCGCTGAATTCAGGAGAATCTTTTAGACTAGCACGAGCTGATTAGATTTTGGGTTCGATTTTTTTTTAATCGTTTCACCCCGAGCAAGGCATTCCACTGCCACTATTGCGCAGAGGGTTACATAGCGGGGAAGTGATGAGAAAGGATGGTTAGATATAGGAAATGTCAGAAGGAGGGTGATAGACGGGTAAGGATACCGAGAATGAGGGTTGAGTAGATGGTGAGAGTGTTTGAGAGAATAGATGCAAGTTAGTGTGTTAGGTGTCTATTGACCTTACATTTAAACTCCTGGAGATTGTAGCTGTCGGGGAAGCAGGCATGTGGAAGGGAATTCCACAGGCAGGAAGCGCGAGAAAGGAAGCTGTTGGAGTAGAAATTACGGTTACATCTTATCTGTTTCATTGTAAAAGGTTGGGACCGAGTTGCTAATCTAGTATCTCGTGTAAATTCGTACCTAGGGGGCACCAATGATCTAAGTTCATCGGAGCAGAGGCCGTGAAAGTACTTATAGAAGAGGCACAGGGAAGCCACGTCACGCCGGTGTGAGAGTGGTTGCAGCCGGTCTACCAAGTCAGTATCGATCACGTTACAGATTCTCCGTTGTATTTTGTCAAGAAGCCCGAGGAGAGTAGCAAGGGTACCCGACCAGATGTGGCAGCAGTATTCAATACATGGGTGGATGGTAGATTTATATATGTGCAGGATAGATTCAGACGGGAAAAACTTCCGGGCCCTGCACAGAGAACCGACTTTCATCGCGGCAGATTTAGCAATGGATTCGATATAGTCATTCCATTTGGTATGGATAAAATTTCTGGGTTATTTTCCCGATTTTATTAGTAAATTTAATTTTTGTTTTTCAAATGCTAAATACAGTGTAACCCTGATATAAGAGAGTTGTCCGAACCGGATAAAAGTTACATCCGGGTTTCTCTTATACCCGGGTTTGGTTTATTTTACAGTATAGCCGGAATATAAGAGCCCCTGATATAAGATAAACCCGGATATAAGAGAACTGGTGACCGGTTTAGAAAACTCTATTATATCCGGGTTACACTGTATTGAATTACCTCCCCTAGATCATTCTAAATCCTGAATCTCTGTTCCATTTTAAATGCGAATTTAATTTTGAGATCAGTTGAGTTCATTTTTATATTTTCACTCTTGAGAGCAGTAAAGTTCATTGCAGTTATTCTTTTTCATTTTAATAATCAAGTCTTGCTAATCTCTTGAGATTATGTCAGTCTTGCCTTAACAAAGGTTTGCGGTCTTTGGTTGCTCTTTCCAGTTTCTCCTTTGGATTCTTCTCGACTTTTAAACGCGCACATTCATACATTTAACCACCCATCATTTTTTTATGAACATATTTTTTAAAAAAATCGTCCATCGTTTGTATACACTATCGGCCATAATTATTAGGCTACCCCAGTGTTTTAAAAAAATTATATATTTCAGACTATTTTTTAGTATTTATTGCCAAGTGTATAATTGTAAATGAAAATAGAATGGTTCTTTTGTTAATATTACTTTGCAAAATGTTGCATAGCAAATAGCAACAATTTACCCATCGCACCCTGTAAATTTACTATATGTATATACACACACACACACACACACACTATCGGCCATAATTATTAGTGTTTAAAAAGATGCCGTATTTCATACTATTTTTTAGTATTTATTGCCAAGTGAATAATTGTAAATGAAAATAGAATGGTTCTTTTGTTAATATTACTTTGCAAAATGTTATATAGCAAATAGCGACAATTTACCCATCGCACCCTGTCGATTTGCCTATATATATATATATATATATATATATATATATATATATACACACACACACACACACTATCGGCCATAATTATTAGTGTTTAAAAAGATGACGTATTTCATACTTATTTTTTAGTATTTATTGCCAAGTGAATAATTGTAAATGAAAATAGAATGGTTCTTTTGTTAATACTGCACAATAACATGTGCATCAAATGAATTTATAAATATTTAAGAATTACCTATATTGCAGTTTCATCAAAGAAAGAATTAAAAAGGGCTAGAGTGATTCGGACGAGTTCATCTTTGCTTCCTTACCTTGTAAAATTTTGCAAAGTAATAATAACAAAAGAACCATTTTATTTTCATTTAGAATTATCCACTAAAAATAGTATGAAATACATCATTTCTTTTTAAAAACTGGGGTTGCCTAATAATTATGGCCGGTAGTGTATGAGAAATAAATGTAAATGTGTTGTGTTGTGTTCTAGAAATATATGAAAAAGTGCATGCAAATCTTTAGGGTTCTCTGACCATATTAGAATGTGCATGCAAATGTGTAAGGTTCTGTTGTTATATCAGAATGTACATGCAAATGTGTAGGGTTCTATAAATATATGAGAACGTGCATGCAAATCTTTAAGGTTCTGTTAATATATAATAATGTCAATGCAAATGTTTAGGGTTTTTAGAATATGTGAGAATGTGCATGCAAATTCTCAAGTTTCTTTTAATATATGTAATCTGCATGCAAATGTTTAGAGTTTTACCTAAAATATTAGAATGTGTATACAGATCTGTAGGGTCTTACGAATATATGAACATGTGCATCAAATGAATTTATAAATATTTAATAATTACTTATATTACAGTTTCATCAATGAAAGAATAAAAAAACATTGGGGTGGTTCGGACAAGTTCATCTTTACTTCCTTGCGTTGTCAAATTTTGCTCAGTAATAATAACAAAAGAACTATTTTATTTTCATTTGGAATTATCCACTTAAAATAGTATGAAATACATCATTTTTTTAAAAACTCGGGTGGCTTAATAATTATGGTCGGTAGTATACACTTGATACGGGCATTATTTAGAACACATACATTTAAACAGACATTTATAAACACTTACATTTTAAATGTGCGTTGTGGTGCATTGGATATCGGCTTAGAACGAGAAATCGGGGATCCGAGTTCGAATTCCAGCTGAATTCACTGCCTTCACTTAGGCGCAAATACCCTTGGGAAAGGTGTTAATCCGTCTATTCCTTTCAGTTAGGGGTTAAATAACAAGACAGATTGGGTTCTATAGCCTTGGTCGGCAACCAGTCTACCGCAGAAAGCAATGGCAACCTACTGCGGGATAATCTTTTGCCCAGTCAGTCATGTCTCTTTCAAGACTTGATCGCTCAAGCGTGAATCACGTATGGAACTTAACTGACTGACTGAATATAATTGAAATATGATTAAGGCGTCTACGGGGCATAAAGTGGGGGATCAATTTAATATTGTTATGAAGTAAGAAACTGATCCCCCATTTAATTATTACTTAATATAATACATATCTTCCCTTTCTAGCTATGATTCAAATAACAGGACAGATTGGGTTCTATAGCTTTGGTCGGCAACCAGTCTACCGTAGAAATCAATGGCAACCTACAGCGGGATAATCTTCTGCCCAGTCAGTCATGTCTCTTTCAAGACATGATCGCTCAAGCGTGAATCACGTATGTTATTTAACTGACATTTTAAAATAAACTTCTTTCGCTTTTATTACACGTGCACGCACACATATAAACAGGTAAGCTTTTCCTACACATAAAATGAACGTCTGTTGCTTTATTACACTTGACACGTATCTGACCAATGAAATCAGCAGGTGTTAGTCTGGTTTCTTTCATATTTTCAGTCATTTTTTTTTACATTCACAGCACAAAACTAGTTTTGGCAATTTTAGACAATAGTCAGGTATTAAAGCTTTTTAACTGTGAGCTGGACAACAAAAAACAATAAAAAGAAACTAACAATAATTCTCCGTAATTTCATTAAAAATATTTTGTTTGTTTTCATGTCCTAACCTTATGTTCTTCAACTTTTATAATTTCCGATTTTCATATCAATCTATTTTAATGACAGGCAACGAGTTTTCAATTGAATTAATATGTACAGAATCTAGGGCCTATTCCATTAATTTGGTGCCGATCAAACATTTCCTTTTATAAAAATACGAGCAGTATAGACCGGGTGTAATGAAAGCTTTAAAACTAATCCACGGTCCTGGAGCTCAGACACTTTGGACGTTGGCACGAAAGACTAAAAAGCAATAGTTGTTTCCATTTAAAGCAAAACCGTAGACTGAAAGAAAAATGAATGGATGTAAGTCAAATTTTGATTTATTGGTATCGATATCAAATAAGTTTTTTTCATCGTAAACTTAATTTTTAAGGCTAAATAAGTCCTCTGAGTAAATGGTATCATGGCTGAGACTAAGAACTACAATTATACCTACTTAGAGCCAAACTCGAAGTAAAAACTAAAATAAAAGAACTGAAAATACAGATATACAAGCAGATAAACAGGCATACACACAAACATCTTGCCTTTTATATATATATATTATCGATTTTCTGCACTATTGTAAGAACTGCAACCTTGAAACTTCTGAATATCGTTTCTTATGTCTTTGTCTATGAGTGTATCAAATTTGATTAAAATCGGACCACTACTTCTATAACCCGATTTATTCGATTATCGATTTTCGATATTTATCTGGGGTACCTCGACACAAAACCTAGCTAAGAACACTCGCAGACGCTTATAGTACAACTGTGTAAATTTTCAAGAAAATCGGTTCAGCCGTTTCGGCGTCTATAGTTAACGGACACACACACACACACACACACACACACACACACACACACACAGACAAAGTGTCATTTATAAATAAGTTTAGATGGAAGAGTATGACATTTTGTGGTGTTGTAGCGGAACTCTGGATTCTGATTGGTCATCAAATCGCAAAATTCAAAATACATCAGAGAAACGGTTTTTATCACAGCTAAAGAAAAAATCATTCTGGAAGCCACCCCACGTGACTGGATTCAATATTTAAGGATGGTCTCTAACCGTTCGCGGTGGTTAGTCAGGGGAGGCGGTTTGCTGACACACATCTAAAATGTAACCAACTTCATATCGACCGGGAAATAAGGTCAGGTCGCACCTTGTTCTCTTTCTCTTTCTCCTATCTCCTTCAACAACTACTACTAGAACATTTTGTACGAACTCTTGACACACTTAACTTTCTCAATGAACATTAACTTCTACAACTTATGTTATTTCTCCTTTTAATAAATTTCTATTTTAACATTCAAATGTATATTTTATTATTCCACTCTTCTACAACCAACCTTCTGATGAAAACCTATCGTAGAAAGAAATGGCAACCTACTGCGGGAAAATCTGCTTAGTCAGTCATGGATCGAAAAAGCCCAAGCGTCTATCACGTATGGCTCTTAACTTCTCTGTGTCAGGAAGTTTTTCCCGTCTGAAACAATCCTGCACATATATAAATCTACCATTCGTCCGTGCATTGAATACTGCTGCCATATCTGGTTAGCAGGAGCACCCGACTAGATCTTATTAAAGAAGAAAAATTTGCGCACTCCAGCAACAATCGAACCGGTGTCCCTCAAGGTAGAGGGAGCTACCGTTTAGCCCGGAATGCCTTATTGGCGTGCTCACGGAGAACAGCCTTTAATAAGATAAAAATAAATATACTATTTATAGATGAACGAAGTCTACTTAAATACGAGTATGCATGAAAATTTAATCTTAAAGTGATAAAAAATATATATGAAAATATTATCAACATCTGTTGTTGGTAAATAGTCATTTTATTATAAAAACCTAAATAATAATAATAATAATAATAATAATAATAACATGTTACCGCTTGAACAAAAAGGTTGCAAACGTGGCTGTTACGGATGTAAAGACCAATTGCTTGTTAAAAATGATCCTGGAAAACTGCTACAGTACAAAGAAAAATCTTAGTACCGCCTGGATAGATTATCGTAAGCCATTCGATAGTGTGCCACATTCCTGGATTTTAAAAACTTTAAATATATACAAGATATCACCCGTCATCATCAATTTCATCAAACAGTGCATGTCTATATGGAAAACAACCCTTTACCTCAATCATATAAATGGAACCTATAAGTCTGATAAAATAAACATCAAAAGAGGTATATTTCAAGGTGATTCTTTGTCTCCCTTACTATTCTGCATATCATTAATAGCACTAGCCAGTCAACTTAATAAGACAGAATGTGGTTATAAAATAGGCCACAAGAAAATAAGCCATCTATTTTACATGGATGACTTAAAGTTGTATGCTAAGAATGATAATGAGCTGGAAGGTCTTCTGCAAACTGTAAAATGCTTCAGCAAAGACATTGGAATGAAATTCAATTTGAATAAATCTGCTAAAGCTACAGTTCTATGTGGATCACTACAAGAAACATCCTCAATTAGCTTAGACCCTGCTGTAACAATAAAAGAATTGAAGCCAGAAGAAGCTTATAAATACCTAGGTGTAAATGAGAGTGAAAATATTCACCATAAAAAAATGAAAGAAATAGTGCATCAAGAGTACTATAGAAGGCTACGAATGATATTAAAAACTGAATTGAATTCCCAGAACAGAATTATGGCCATTAATAGCCTTGCAAGCTCAGTTGTCCAATATAGTTTCAACATCTTAAACTGGACTCTAAACGACATCAGGCGAATGGATTCTAAAACAAGAAAGCTTCTTTCTAAGCATAAGATGCATCATCCAAAGGCTGATGTAGACCGTCTATACATACCCCGTAAAGAAGGTGGAAGAGGTTTTATTCAGCTAAAACTGTCATACAAGACAACAACTATTGGCTTAGGAACATACATAGAAACAACAAAGGGCTGGATGATACAATTAGTAAGGCAACATGAAGAAAGAAAGAAAAAATATTCAATCATAAAAGAAGGCAGTAAATACAAAAAAGATTTACAGTTAGTAGATTCTGTAGGAAAGCAAAACAAAAGCCAAGAACCAATTATTGTGGCAAAAAATATGAAAATGAAAGACAAAGATAAAGCTCTTGAACAGATGAAACAACGCTGGTAAGACAAACCTCTGCATGGCCAATATCCAGAACGTGCCACTAAATCCAATGTTGATAAAGTTAATACTCATCGATGGTTACGTGCATCTGGATTAAAGTCTGAGACTGAGGACTTTATTATTGCAGCGCAAGACCAGTCTTTTCACTAGAAACTTTCAGGCAAATATTATGCATTATAGTATGGATCCAAAATGCAGGTTTTGTGATAAACACCAAGAAACAATAGACCATCTAATCTCACACTGTTCTGTACTTGCCCCAAATGAATATAAAAATCGACACGATAGAGTGGAACAATATTTACATTGGATAATGTGCAAACATTATGGAAAATCTGTAAACAAACACTGGTATGAACATCACCCAGCACCGGTTACAGAAATAGAAGATGTCACCATTCACCATTCTAGGGGATTAAACCATCTACACAGACAGAAAAATTGAAGCAAATAGGCCAGACAATATTGTTAAAAACCAGAAAGAGAAAACTTGTCTATTAATTGATATGGCTTGTCCAGCGGATTGTAACATAGCAACCAAGGAATTTGAAAAAGTGTCAAAATATAAAGACCTTAAAATTGAAATAGAAAAAATGTGGAAATTAAAAACAACAGTTGTGTCAGTGATAGTAGGTGCACTTGGAATGATAAAAAATGGAACAAAACAACACATTGAAAGAATCCCTGGGAACCCCAGCTTAAGCGAGATACAAAAATTGTCTTATTAAATACAGCCCACCCACTAAGGAAAACTTTGTCTTTGTAACGCTAGGGATGATGGGGAAGATAGAAAAAACATGAAATGGAGCCATAACAACACGCCACGACCTGTCTTAGGTCTTCCCGCAGACTTTGTTGGCAGTGCGACCATAGCAGAAATCGAAATATGATGAAAAATGACATTATAATAATAAGGAACTTTCAGGTAAATATTATTACATAATAATGTCGATCCAAAATGCAGGTTCCGTGATAAATACCAAGAAAAAATAGACCATCTAATCTGAAGCTGTTCTGTACTTGCCCCAAATGAATATAAAAATCCTCAAGATAGAGTGGGGCAATATTTGCATTGGACAATGTGCAAACACTATGGAAAATATGTAAACAAACATTGGTATGAACATCACCCAGCACCGGTTACAGAAATAGAAGATGTCACCATTCTATGAGATTACACCATCTACACAGAAAAATTGAAGCAAATAGGCCGGACATTATTGTTAAAAACAGAAAGAAAAAACTTGTCTATTAATTGATATGGCTTGTCCAGCGGATTGTAACATAGCAACAAAAGAATTCGAAAAACTGTCAAAGTATAAGAACCTGAAAATTGAAATAGAAAAAAATGTGGAATTGAAAACAAGAGTCGTGCCAGTGATAGTAGGTGCACTTGGAATGATAAAAAACGGGGGAAAAAACACATTGAAAGAATTCCTAGAAGCCCCAGCTTATGAGATATACAAAGAATTGTCTTGTTAAGTACAGCCCACACACTAAGGAGAACTTTGTCTTTGTAATGCTAGGGATGTTAGGGGAGATAAAAAAAAAAAACATGAAATGGAGCCTTAACAAAACACCACGACCTGCCTTAGGTCATCCCACAGACTTGGTAGGTAGCAGAAATCGAAATCTGATGAACAATGACAACATAATAATAATAATAATAATAATAATAATAATAATAATAATACCCATATTTTTTAGTTATTAATTTTTTCTTCCTTTTTTATGATCATAGCATGTGCAACTACACAAACACACACATGCATACAATCTTTCAAGCTGATTGGATGAGCTTCATTTGAAAATTCGAGATTATAATTGCATTTAGAATCTGCGGGGAGTAGTACGTAACATCGTGGGAACCAGTAACAAACACATTTACTTAAACCTTCAATAAACACATACATATCCAGATAAAAAAGAAATCAAAGTATTGGTAAAAGTTGCAAATACTACATCACCAACACAAAGTCTACCAAATGAAAAGACTCGAATCGACAAAAAAAAAAAATAGAAATAAAACCGACTACCAATGAATAACAAAAAAGGAAAAATAAATAAATAAAAAATAAATAAATGGCCAAAAGACAGACACCAACCTACGCAAAATTTCTCAGACAGCTCCTTCACCAGAACTGTTACTTTGCGGAACAATCTCTTGAGAGCATTCTTCCCCGGTAACGACAATCTCTAGGATCAACTAATACAAATCCCACACGTCATCATAATGCACACTTTTAAATTCCTCCTCCGCGCTCCCAAGCAACAATCACTCTCAGAAACTGTCTAGCTCGAGTTGCCCTTAGGCCTGGTATTAGGTGAACTAACAGAATTCAAACAATGTGCACAATGTCTAAATCAAATCGACTAAGATAGAGCAGTGACCGCAACCAAAGACACATCACAAATGAGGGTCAGTTCAAATCACTACTCTGCGTTTCTCTCAAGTCAGTCATAAGGCGGCAAGAAGCGGAGTCTTGCTCACTTTAGACGGTGCTTGTAGACTGTGCTACGTGCTGACCCACGTCTTGTGAGTGTATATGGGCATTCGAAACAACTGCGTGGCCATCGATGGTTTACATGTACTGGACTTGTTCTCAACCGGTGATCCTGCTAAATGATACGCTACCGGTAAGTAAGTTTTGATCAGCACAGTTGCAGGGTCCTGAGGGCGATGAACAAACAAAAATGTGCTGGGGTAGGTATCTGTGACAAGGATTGACTCGCCACGCTAGCGGAAAGTTGTGGCCAGAAACGTGTAAGCGGCTTATATATATATATATATCACGCTCACACACCCTGATTGAGCACTCTGGAAGAATGGTAGACTTTGAAAAACAGTAGCTACTCTAGCATATACGCATCATTCATTCAGCAATGAATTAGAACACTCTCAGCTATTGGGCGTGTATAATGATAATATACACGCTAAAAAGTTTGCCTCTTTCTACCGAGCGGCCATAGCTCAGAGGTAGAATCACCGACTAACGTCAATTCGGTCGGGTTTCAATCCTGGGTAAAAAGCAATCGGCTCTCTAACTGTAATAATCAGCTATGATACAGCGAAACAGATCTGTCTGCGGATATATATGTGTGTGTGTGTGTGTGTGTGTGTGTGTGTGTGTTTGTGTGTGTGTGTATTTAGGCAGCATTTTTTCATTGATGCATAGCTTCCAGCACGCACGCATGCACGCACGCAAGTGTTTGTTGTTGCTTTGAAAATCTTCCTTGCAAATAAAATAGACGACTACTACTATCATTCGTCCGCGAACTATTTAATACATTCAATATAATTGTCATCTTCGATAATGGCTGATGTAAGTTGAAAGCCCAGAAAGAATTAATTAAAAAAAATTGTGATTTTCTTTCTTCGTTCAATGATAATGCTATTAAGCTTATCAGACGATATGAAAAGAATTTGCATAAAATGAATCGACAAAACTTGTCTATATTATTTAATGAAACATTTATTAATATATATATATATATATATATATATATATACAAATGAATAATGAACGAGGACAATAATTACAACGTACAAAACATTGATTTAAAACCGTGCTCAATATAAAAATAGAGCAATGAATATTTATTATTAATTATTACTTTAGAACTTGGGCAAACTACTACAAAATTGTACATTTTGTTTCGAAATTGAAAGAAGAATATCTCATCAGGGAGTTAAGGATAAACGTTTTATTGAAAATAAATTGTTCTTTCAATGTTGAAACAAAATGTACAATCTTGTATTTGCACATATTCTAAAATAATAATTAATATATATTTAGTGTATCGAGGAAGCAAATAATTTTCTAAATATATAGCGTTAAATATAAGAAACAATGAATGTCTATTATGTTTAATCATGAGCCGTTCTAAACGTCGTATTTTGGTTTTAATTTCAGTTGAAAATAAAAACAAAAATTCTCCAACATTTGGATAATTTTTTATTAATTTGGTTCTAAGCTTTCGGCTCACATGTACATGGTTCTGTTGTCATTTCGCGCTATCACGCTGTATGACGTCATAGAACCGCATTGCAATTTTGCGAACTACGTTTGTTATTTTTCGTAACTATTGCTGTTGCCTAGCGGAGTTTTATGTCAACACAAAATAAAATCGTCGGTGATGGTGGATGTTATTGTGGTACCGTCTTAATAACCTCTCTGAAGATGGCTCATGTGAGCCGAAAGCTTAGAAGCAAATTAATAAAAAATTATCCAAATGTTAGAGAATTTTTGTCTTTATTTTCAACTGAAATTAAAACCAAAATGCGACGTTTAGAACGGCTCATGATTAAACATAATAGACATTCATTGTCTCTTATATTTAACAATATATATGTTTATACCGGCCCGATTATTTACGAAAAATGTTATTACGAAAACGTGTATCATTCGGCAGGATTCGATCCTGCGACCTCAAACAACATAGGAGAAGCCACAAATCGATCTGATGCGTCTTAGACCGCTTAGCCACGAATGATTCCACAGTCTAATCAGCATTAAATCAAGCCTTATACACACAACTTTCGTTATTTCGTAAAAAATCATCTCTGCTCTGAAACGTATTGTAACGTAAACAAATGTAAACAGACAATGTTAGGGGTCGCAAGTTCGAATCCTGACGAGTGACACTCATTTTCTTCACAAAATTCCTCGTAAATATTCAAGCCGGTAGAGTTATATATATAAATATACTGTTTAATTAAAAACAGAATATTTACTCAAATACGAGTATCGATTAAAAATAATGCCCAAATAAATAAATTAATTAATGTTAATTGCATTTCATTAATCTCTGGAACTTTCCGTATATTATAAAATTTGTTTTTCAAGTTTATCATATTCATGGATAAAAATGCTCAGTATCAGGGATAGAGCGTATGCAAATATAAAAGTCGACAATGAGGTCAACATCTAGTGATGACACGACACAGTAAACCAACTTTATTAAATCTACGAATTTAATAAGTCAATTTATTTAATCTACGAGTGGTAGATTTATAAATGTACAAGATGGATTCTGACGAGGTAAAAATGGTATGACACGACACAGTGAACCAACTTTACTGGAATATATATTGCTGGTAATATTTTCTTCTCCAGAAAAAGTATTGCTGGGATTTTCGCTATAAAAATATCTTTTAATACTTTCATAGTGTTTTGACTTCAGTTTGGGTTTAACTATTTGCTCATAGCTTGGACCCTAACAGGTGCTACTACCCTGGGTTATGGTAGAATAGGTAACAACAATAATTAAACGATGGTTCCATGCTCCTCAAAACTTCTCATTTAGAGGCCTTGCTGCCAGATGCAGTTTATCGTCAAACCCAGGACCCGGATGCACTTTATCGTCATTTCCAGGATGCCTCATTGGGTGGGGGTTGGGTTCACGTCTGCAGAGGTGAAGTTGGCTATTTTTTCCGCCCCAGCCAACAGGCGGCTAAGAAAACTGGAAGGAACTATCGACGATGTCAAAGAAAGCAAGAAGAAAGGACTAACAATTAACTGTAAGAATAAATGGTTGTCAGCAAAAGAGAGTGCCCCCAAAGTGTGCCCTGTGTATTAATGATTTTCTAAGCGCAGCTTAGATGTTGCACAAGGCTGAAAGTATGGGGCACCCAGTGAGGATCGAACTTACTACTCAACTGTAATTATTTGAGACTAACTTTATGCTACACCGAGTTGCCTAAATGTATTGGGGATGTTAAAAGCAACTACATAAATTTAGGGATGTGCGTCCTGGTGCAGTGGATATTGGCTCGGAACGAGAAATCGAGAAGCCGAGTTCGAATTCCAGTCGTATTCCTTGCATTCACTTACGCGCAAATACCCTTTAGAAAGGTATTAATCCGTCTCTTCTTTCCAGTTATGGGTTAAATAACAGGAAAGATTGGATTCTGTAGCCTTGCTCGGCAATCAGTCTACCGCAGATAGCAATGGCAACCTGCTGCGGGATAATCTTCTGCCCAGTCAGTCATGTCTCTTTCGAGACATGATCGTCCAAGCGTGTATCACGTATGACACTTAACTCACTGTCTGAATATAATATAAAATATATATATAATAGAAACATGATTAAGGTTTCTACTGGGCATAAAATGGGGGATTAATTTAATATTGTTATGAAGTAATAAACTGATCCCCCATTTAATTATTACTTAATAATATAATACATCTCTTCCCTTTCTAGCTATGAGTCAAATAACAGGACAGATTGGGTTCTATAGCCTTGGCTGGCAACCAGTCTACCGCAGAAAGCAATGGCAACCTAGTGCAGAATAATCTTCTGCCCAGTCAGTCATGTCTCTTTCGAGACATGATCGCCCAAAGCGTGTATCACGTATGGCACTTAACTGACTGACTAACATGAATTTAATTTTCAGGGTAGTGTAGCAACCGGCGATAGAAAATATAAAATTTAAAGGTACGAAAGAACATCGAAAGATGTCTTTTAAAAAATAAAAAAGTATCACGACAGGAAAATGATCACAGAATCTAAGGAAAATAGTGTCGAACTGCTCCTCTGTGGACATGCTGGGCAATCTCACAGATGAAGAAGAGATGTTCTCCCGAAGAATGTAAAGGATCAGTGGAAAGGAAACCTGAGTAGCAAAGGATTCGTCAGGAAAATAGGAACAAGAAAACTTATCCAATAAAACAGAAACACTTGAAATTACAGGGACAGATAAAGAAAGAAGACTTAGAGAATTTAACACACACAGAACGTATTAAAGGCGAAAGAGAAAGGAGGTAAGGAGAATAACCCATCGAACGAGTTGGGGTAAATAGATGGAAAAACAACGAACAAAGTAAAACAGATAATGCTTATTAAAAAAAATAATTTCAAGCAAAGGCAACAAAGCCACTAAGACGCAGGAGAGGTGTTACTGAGTGTAAAAGAATATGAGCAAAAGAAAAACATTATTAAGGAACGAGGAAAATAAAATATTACGATTTAAGAAGACAGAAGATGATGATTAAAATCACACTTAAATTTTTGAAGATCAAATATTATTGGAAAGCAAGAAGCCAGAAGATAGTTCCATAAGCGAGAAGTGAGATAAATTGTTAGCAAAGAACCTACGGATACATCTAGCCAATTAAATTATAAATTGATGAGACCTTTCCGCCAATCTAGTACTGCGCTTAAATTCACTAAGTCAAGGTACCATAAAAGAAAACTTCATCAGAACAATTACAATGAAAGAATTTATAGAAAAGGCACAGAGAAGCTACATTTTGGCGGTTGGAAACTGATTAAGCCAGGATGCCAGGTCAGAACCAGTAACATTGCAGATACTTCTTTGGATTTTATCAAGAATCTCTAGATATAAGCAAGGGCACCGGACCGTATCAGGAAGCACGGACATATGGTAAATTTACAAATATATACAACACATTCTGTCATAAATACTGTCGCCAGAACTTCCATTAATTCAAGATTCTTCTTCGTCTATAATGGGATTGACTATCGTTCACTGCTATATAGGAGGACCGGCATTACGCATCAGCTCAGCATACTTTCATTTGTTTCTAACGAAAATTTCCTGTTCATCAATACTTTGATTTTCTTTTTAAAAACAAATCCTGCGATACTAGTAAGTACCTAGATGGATGATACTGGGAATACCAGGTGCGGGAAGCTTGTATGTGCGGGTGGTGTAATGGTGTTCCAATTCTGGCTGGGTTCGTTATATTCGCGTACGCACAAATAATATTGGAAAAGGCACGAATTCACCTCTTCTCCCCCAAACTATGGGTTAATTAGTAAAACTTGTATCGCTCAACCATAGTTATTTAAAAAAAAAAGAGAAGTGTTTCTGGTATTTTTTTTTTTTATCAGAAACACTTTTCTTTTTTAAATAACTAAATACTACTAAGGGTTGATAAGCCATAGAAAAAAAAAATGAAGCAATCAGTCATGTATGGTGCGACCCCTGAATTTTTTAACATGATTTTTAATCCCCGCCAGAAAAAATTGTACCTGTGTATAGTGCAATCATTCACCGAAAATGCATGATTTTTAACCTCTTCGAAAAATTATCTTCGTACAGTGCGTTCTCTTATTCTTTTTAGCAAAAAACTGATCATTATCACTCGAGCTATGCTCAATTATATTCGATATTATTTCTTTCATTCGTTCCTATCAATCTGCAAAAATCCTCTGCCGTAACCAATGCCCATATTTCAACAAAAGAGAAATCACTGACTGAGAAGAAGATTATCCCGCAGTAGGTTGCTTTCTGCGGTAGACTGGTTGCCAGCCAAGGTTATAGAACCTTTCTTTAAGTTACGGATTAATACCTTTCCCAAGGGTATTTGTGCGTAAGTGAATGCAACGAATTCAACTGGAATTCGAACTCGGTTCCCCGATTTTTCGTTCCGAACCAATATCCACTGCACCACAACGGACATCCACATTTTGCCAGTATAGGTTCGTGATTATTCTAATATTCTTCCCAAATGTGTCCAGCTTGTTGAGCAGTTCTAACAGTTTTTTTTGTGTCGTACTTTAATGAACTTCTCAGTGTACTTCACCAAGCCCAGGTACACGTACGAAAATAACCGTCCCTGATCGACCTGAAAATAAGTCCGATGCAAATCCAATAAAAAATATGAAGAAAAATCAATTATTTTCTCTTCTTAATAGCATGTTCCTTTTTTCTTTTACATACTAAAACTCAGTAACGCTCACCACCCGACTTGCGTCTTAGTGGGTTTATTATCTTGCTTTATTTTTTTTTATAATCATATCGCCCCAAGTAAGACAACTGCCTTACTTCGGGCAACTGCCACTGGTATGTAGGGGATTACATAGGAGGAAAGTTATGAGAAAGAGTGACAGATTATAGGGAGTGTCAGGAAGTGGGTAAGAGAAGGATGAGCATACTGATGAGATTGGAGTATCACCACAAGCAAGGCAGTTTACTGCCACTGTTGTGCAGGGGTTTACATAAGAGGAAAGTTATGAGAAAGAGTGACAGATTATAGTGGGTGTCAGGAAGTGGGTAAGAGAAGGATGAGAATATTGATGAGAGTGGAGTATCGCCTCAAGCAAGGCTTTAGAACCTAAATTGTCGAGTTATTTAGCCCATAGCTAGAGGGAAGAGACAGATTAATACTTTTCCCAAGTGTATTTGCGTGAATGTATTATGTGAATGTGAATGCAACTAATTGAACTGGAATTCGAACTCGGCTATCCGATTTCTCGTTCCGAGCCGATATCCACTGCATCTTGCCCAAGGGTATTTGCGCGTAAGTGAATGCAACGAATTCAACTGGATTTCGAACTCATCTCTCCGATTTCTCGTTCCGAGCCGATATCCACTGCACCTTTCTCAATGTTATTTGCTTGTAAGTGAATGCAACGAATTTAACTGCAGCACAACGCACGTCACTTTGTCCTAGTTAGCTAGATTTCAACTCTTTGGTAAAACCGGGAAAATACGATGGGGGCTGGATTTTGTAAAAGGCCTTCAGTCCAACTGGATACATTTAGAAAGAAAATCCGTCACTTCCCATGGCTATTTAGCCTTGTTAAATAGTACGTTTTCGATTGTTATATTAAAAAATAAATAAACAAACTTATTTTACCCACTTAGTGTATCAGATGACAATTAACCTCCCAACGAATAGGCCACTTAAGAGACCTTCCCTTCGCCCCCGATTAACCAAACTTCATCAAAGTGTTTAACTGAATATAATGGCGCGACAATCTTAATCACTGGCACCATTTTGGTCAAGCGGATATTTGCTAGGCCGCATAAACCAGTATTTCATAATGTGGGTGCTAGCGCCCTCTTCTCAGCTCTGTTATATTGAAAGGGGACACTGGTAGTTATTATTTCATTTGTGGAGCGATGAAAATACTCAGTGGCTATTTTGTCATTTTTTTTTTTCAAATTTTCATAAACTATTCAGTATTGGCTACAAATCTACCATTCGTTTGTGCATTGAATACTGCTGATATACCTAGTCGGGTGCTCCTGCTATTCATCTATTCTTTCCCGGTTTACGGCCATATCACGTTGAATATACCAGTTCTCGCGCGATCACCGAAGTTAAGCAACGTTTGGCCTGGTCAGTATTTAGATGGGTGACCGCTTGAGAATACCAGGTGCTGTAAGCGTTTAGTGACGGATGTGCGTTGTGGTGCAGTGGATATCGGCTCGGAAAGAGAAATCGGTGAGCCGAGTTCGAATTCCTGTTGAATACCCTGCATTCACTTAAGCACTGGTACCCTTGGAAAAGGTATTAATCCGTCCCTTCCCTCCAGTTATGGGTTAAATAACAGGGTAGACCTTGGGGACCCTGCCCTTAAAAACAAATCCCAGTGAATCTTGATACTCGAAAAGAAAATGTATTACTAGACACAAAAGTTATATAAAAAACAACAATAAATTGTTGAAAGAAAAAGTTATTACCACCAATAAATAAATAAAATTTAGTTGGCAATAGATGACCCACCGAGGTTGATATGTCATAAAACAAAACAACCAACCAACCAACTATTTTTTTCTCAACAAAATCCAAAGGAGTATTTGCAATGTAATCGATCCCGACTTGGCAGCTCGACTTCAGTCACTTTCTCACTAACGGGATGTGGCTTCCCTCTGTCTTTTCTACAAATATTTTCACGGCTTCTGATTTGACAAACTTATTACACTGGTGACCCTACTAGACGATTTTATCTGTGGAACTAGGTCCCACTCTTTTACAGTCAAAAGAGTTAAATGTAACGGCCACTTCTATTCTACAGATTCTTTCCTCGCACTTTCCGCCTTCCGTATATTTGCTTCAGCCTTATAAGACATTTATCATTAAAAGGTCACATGTTTTAAGGGTTGTTCCCCTTACAAAATGCTAAAGTGGGTTATGTCAACTTTTGGTCACCATACATCCAGAATAATTGATAGGTGCTGTCATCGCCTACTTGATAGGTCAACGAATCAGACGTTTGTGATTAAGAAATACTTTTATTCTAAATTTCATACCATAAACAAGTAAAATTTATTTGAAATCAGATAAATTTAACTTTAAATTTGATAATTTTTCAAAAATAGCGAGTGAGAGATTTATATTTTATTTTTGCAAGATTTTTAAAAGGGATAATTAATTTTTGTTTACAAATGTGTCGATCGCTCAAAATACACAATAAACCAAAATTGAAAATTTAAAAACAAATCTCAAAATTTTTAATTCCAAATGAATATAATTTATGTTTCAAATACACCCGAGTATTTAGCTTAGTGGAAAAAAGTAAATTTAATCATTTAGCTTTCAATTAAGCTAAAATTAATGTTTCAAGAAAAAGGTTTTATTTTTAAAAATTTAATTTAAAACTTAGGTAGCGAAAATGGAGACGGAGGTACCTAATGTTAATGCACATCAGTAGCAATTTAAGTATGAACTATTAATCAAAACATTTGAAAAGAGGTGGGTACAGCTTGTTTCTGTCCTTGTGGCAGACTAGGTCAAACACTTGGATATATCACTACATTGATTTATCCATGCAAGCAAATTTTATTCGCAGACCATGCCTCATGTTCACAGAGCGCCCATAATTTACAAGAACCAAAAAGAAAATATAATTTGGTTGAAAAAATAAAAATACTATTGAAATGACAATATCAAATGCATCTCACTACAAGAGAGGTACTATATATCAAACAATTTTCCACTATCGTCAGCCTTACAATATTTAAGAGTGGAAATGGAGTTTTTAAAATTTTGTTAAAAACACAGACGCTCACGCGATATCCAGACGCGCGCATCACGTGATAGCTCTTAAAGAACGCTCCTTTTCAAAAGCAAAAATAAATCACGTTATAGTAAAAAAACAAAAAAAAAACAAACAAAAAAAATCACGAGGATAAAACAACAACGTCGGATAAAATAATATCCTTGAAAATGGCCAGTGAAGTGACAGAAAGCGCTCGGAAAATCAATAACTACGGAACATTTTTACTTTCCTTATCTCCAACAAAAAGCAAACATGTAAGAATACTAAAAAAATTAAATAAAATGAATAAAATTTTCTTTGTTAACAGAGGAAACCATGAAGTATAGGAATAATTCCCTGGGAACATGTACCTCACTGAGTGCTGTGTATATATGACAAGTGAGCACAGGTTGTGTATACTCGAATTATTCAAAGACAATAGAGAAGGGATTGAGGAGTATTGCCAAGTAAAGATGTTGACAAACAACTGTGTTACCGCAAGCTATCAGTATATCTGACGGAATTTAGGTAGTGGTCACTCAGAAACCAGTCGGTTTGTCCAGGGTATGTTGGGGAGAATCCACTAAGACTGTTAGAGTGAAACCACCCGGGTCCCTAATAAAAATACCCCTGGAGTGTTCGGCATTTAGCATATCCATCTTCCTGCCCCCGTAATACCAGGCCGAAGAGAAGTATGAATAGAAAGACTCAATAATAGAGGCAGTTGACAAAATCTCGAATTATGGGAGCCAGTAATGAAGAAATTCCATAGAGTCACCCTAGACGGATGCCAATGTTATTAAAACCAACAGACAGGATTAATATGGATCAGATAGATTAATTAATTTAAGAAAAGAAGGTATGGGTTCTGAATCGAATTCACAAACATTTTTAATATTTGTACATTGACGAAGGGATGTGCGTTGTGGTGCATTGAAAATCGGCTCGGAACGAGTTCGAATTCCAGCTGAATTCATTGTCTTCACTTACGCGCAAATACCCTTGGGAAAGGTATTAATCCGTCTATTCCTTCCAGTTATGGGTTAAATAACAGGACAGATTGGGTTCTATAGCCTTGGTCGGCAACCAGTCTACCGCAGAAAGCAATGGCAACCTACCGCGGGATAATCTTCTGCCCAGTCAGTCATGTCTCTTTCGAGACATGATCGTCCAAGCGTATATCACGTATGGCACTTAACTGACTGACTGAATATAATTGAAATATGATTAAGGCTTCTACGGGGCATAAAGTGGGGAATCAATTTAATATTGTTATGAAGTAATAAACTGATCCCCCATTTAATAATTACTTAATTATATAATACATCTCTTCCATTTCTAGCTATGAGTCAAATAACAGGACAGATTGGGTTCTGTAGCTTTGGTCGGCAACCAATCTACCGCAGAAAGCAATGGCAACCTACTGCCGGATAATCTTCTGCCCAGTCAGTCATGTCTCATTCGAGACATGATCGCCCAAGTCTATGGGCACTTAACTGACTGACTGACATTGAGGAAACAAATGAAGTACAACAAGATTCTGTAAGGCAAAATACAGAAATTTTTATAGTGATAAGCAAATGAAAAGAAGAAAAAATTGGATGTTAATAAAAATTAAGGCTGAGTGTCTTTCACAGTAAATCTACCACGTGGTGTGGTTTGTTTTCGGAATAGTTCGATTGACGCAGAAATTATGCAAGTTACTGGAACACACACACACACACACAAATATATATAACATGTGGATAACGCATATTATATATATATAGCTAGATAGAGCAATTTAGGGAGGGGTAGATTTCATGTTAACGGTTACTAATGGATTTACGCTACGTTCTTTGATTACTGCATTGAACGCAGTTTGGTGCAGCTATCAAATTGAACGCTGTCAATCATCGGGGTTTGTTTACATCCTGTAAATAACCTCTTGTGAATACCTATCTCTGCCGTTACGCAGATAGCTCAGCAGTAAGAGGTTCGTCGAATGACAAATTAGTCAGATTTCGATCCCGGCTTGAAGCTACACGGATAATCTAGCTGTACTGAAAAGCTGTGATACAGCAAAACAGACTAGTCTGCAGATGATTATATATATATATATATATATATATATATATATATATAAGATTTTTTGAATATTCAGGCCAGTGGACGAAAATAAATCCATATACTGTTTAATAAATAAACATAGTGTGTACTAATTTTTTCCCCCACTAAAATACCGTTTGAAGTGAAATATACAGTACCGACCATAAGTTTGGGACCACCCAAACATTTTTAGCAGAATCAAATTCGCCGAGTTTATATTTTTTGTTATTCTTATGCAGATGTCAAGTAAAAAAAAGTATTCTTTTCAACTTTAAAGTAAACATTTACTCAGTTTGCTACTTGACTCCTCTTATTGTGATCAAGTTTTTGCCAAAACTTCAGATTTATTCAGATATTATAATTACGGTATAATTTATTCTTGTAAACCATATTACTACGGTATAAATGGCAAGGAAGAAACAGATTAGCATTGAAAAAAGAGCTCATGTTAAAATTCTTTCGAAAGAAGGATATTCTGAACGTATTTTCGCTAAAAAAACATTAAGACTATCAAAGATGGCGTGCATTATTGCCTTCAACGACTTCGTGAAACTGAGTTAAATATTGACAGAAAAAGAGCTGGTGGGCCCAGAGTAACATCTATTATAGAGGATAGGCACTTGATCATAACTAGCAAGAGGAATAGAGGAAAAACCACTCCAGAATTAACAAATGAAATTAATTCTACTTGGCAACATCCAGTATCTGTTACTACTGTTAAGAGATGACTTCATTCTGCTGGGCTTAAAGGCTGTGTAACAGTTAAGAAACCAACATTAAAGAAGGAGAATAGGGGATGAAATTGTTCGTACAGTTTGAAATGAATTCCTAAAAATGAAAAAATGTTGTTTAAATGCTTGCAGGATGCTTGGAAATCACTTTCACTAACTTATTTTTGTAAGTTATTACAAAGAATGCCAAGGATTTGCTCTGCAGTAATAAAGACTCGTGGTGGTTTCTTTGATGAAAAGAAAATATGAATTAACTTTAATTAAATTTGAAATTACTCTATGTTAATTTTGGTTTTAATTATTGTGCAATTGTGAGCAACAATGAAATATATCTATATTTATTCTTCTAAGACATAGAATTGTTATTTCTTTCCCTTAGAGAATAAATCTAAATGGTCCCAAACTTATGGTCGGTAGTATATATATATATATATATATATATATATATATATATATATATATATATGTGTGTGTGTGTGTGTGAATATATATTTAGTTATGATCTGAGATTAAGGACAGGATGGTTAAATAAAAAGAAGACAAGAGAAAAACTGTATTTTAAATCGCCTGTGCGTTTCGTCCCGTGATGGACTTTATCAAGACAAAAAGACGAAATGAGCTTTATTCTAAATTACGTATCTATGAACAAACAGCGTTGGCAACTAAAAAAAAAAACGCGCACAAATCATTCTGAAAGCTTAATAGAATATTCTAGTTTTAGAATTCCTTCATGTTTAGTGCAGTGTCACGAGATGTTAAAATGATGGACTTTTTATTATGCATGTTAAGAAAGTCACAAGAAAGGAATAGAAATAAACTGCACGAAAACCGAATGCATGGTCATCAGTAAAAAGGGCAGCCGAATGCCAAATACAGGTCGGGGATACTAGAATCAAGCAGGTACAAAAATTTAAATACCTGCGAAGTGTTCTAACAGAAGACGGAAAGTGCGACACAGAGATCCGAAGGCGAATTGGCATGACGAAGGAAGCATTCCAGAAGTTGAGTAAGGTATTAAAAAACTGGACAATTTCGCTAGAAACAAGGAAGAGAATATTGGATTGCTACGTGCTGTCTGTCCTTCAATATGGCACTGAATGCTGGACAATATCATCAATGATGAAGGAAAAACTTTAAGCAACTGAAATGTGGTTCTACAGAAGGATGCTACGAATATCATGGATCGAGCATGTGAGCAATGATGAGGTTTTCGAAATGATGTGAGCAAAAAGGAAATTAATACTGAGCATCAGGAAGAGACAGTTGAAGTTCCTGGGACACACAAACAGGAAGGAGGGCTTTGAGAACCTGATACTAACAGGCCAGATAGAGGGAAAAAGAGATAGGGGAAAGCAACGGATAACATATTTGAAGGATCTAATCAGGTGGATGGTGGAACGAGAATTGCATGGTGTAACAGGAGAAGGCGTGCTCAGAGCCACCAACGATAGGGAAACGTGGAAAGCCATGATTGCCTACGTCATGAAAGGACAGGGTACATAGAAGAAGAAGTCTCTTTGAGTATCATTTCCATAAGAAATTAAAAAATGCCACAATAATAAAATAAGGTAAGCAAGTTATTCAGAAGGAAAATTCTCGAGAGCGCCACCATACAGTACTACTGAAATATCAATTGGCGCCCCGGTTTTTTTTTTCCCAAACTCACCTACTTCAAGATTTGGTTATTGAAGGAGCTAATAATGTTATACATATTATTAGTACACAAATAACTAATCTTGGTTGTTTTGCTGTTGAATATTTTACTCAGGAGGTTATCTTTATGAAAATTGACTTCAAGCCAATAATAAAGGAATTTTCGATAAAGAACTGCCGCAAATTCTGATTATAATAAAAAGTTTGTAGTAATTTCATACTCTGCCATCTAATCTGTATGACTTAGTGAGTATTACTGTTTTTCAAGGCTTGTGTGTTGTTCAAATATTTATCATGCTGATTAGTTGCTGCTGTATTTTGGATATTGGTTAATAGCGGGTGATTTCGCACACAAGTAGATTGGTGTAGTCGATCCAAATGAAAGACCAAGGATATTTACTCTTCTCCCCCACTTGAGAGAGATGTGACACAAGGTCCTTTTTAATGTGGGGAACCTGAGCGCGTACGCTCAGGTACTGGTCAAAACATTACCTATCGACCGCGGTGGATAGGTTCAAAGCCGGTCTAAACTGGTCTTAAACTAGTCGTAATTGGTCATTTCGGGCCCCAGCCGGCCTGCCGGGGGCCCGAGTAAAATGAAATACCAAGAGCTTGAGCGATCTAATGGAAAGATATATATGAGTGAATAGAATCCACTCATGCAAATGTGTTGGGCAGGTCCATTATAGTAAAGTGGACTAACCCACATGCTTCATTAGACACTCTCCTATAAATGAGGTAGACAAAAAGGGGACAAAAAGAAGGCAGACATGTTAGAAGGTAACTTATTTGATTTCTACACTGTACAGCAGGATTTAACACCAGTTTTGTTAAAGTTCTAATAAAATAAATACTGCAGCCGCTCTCTCACCGGCGTGATGTGGCTTCCCTGTGCCTCTTCTACAAGTACTTTCATGGCTTCTGCTCCGATGAGCTTAGATCACTGGTGCCGCCTAAGCACGAATTTACACGAGATACTAGATTAGCAACTAGGTCCCACCCTTTTACAGTTAAACAAATAAGATGTAACCGTAAATTCTACTCCAACATCTTCTTCTCTCGCGCTTCCCACCTGTGGAACTCCCTTCCACAAGTCTGCTTTCCCGACAGTTACAATCTCCAGGTGTTTAAATGTAGGGTCAATAGACACCTCCTATCACACTAACTCCCAACTATTCTCAGAACACTCTCATCTACCCAACCCTCATTCTCAGTATCCTTACCCGCCTATCACCCAGCCTCTGACATTTCCTATATTTAATCAGCCTTTCTCCACTCTACGTAGCCCCCTGCGCAGTAGTGGAAGTGACATGCCTTGCTCGGGGTGAAACGCTTATAAAAAAAAAATATCCTTAGGGACACATGACCCAGTGAATATAGGCGTTCCAGTGACTTTACCCAATTAGTTGTGAGTTCAATACCAGGCTACGGTCGTGGGAAACAAATAACTTTAAGAGTTAAGTGACAGGGAGATAACACAGCATGGCTACCGGAAGTGGCATCGTACATGAAATGAGAATGATATACCTCCAGTGATCGAAATAACGGGTTCTCTTCGAAAATCTTCGCACCTGAAGAAGGCCGGAAGGTACAACAGCCGAAACGTCGTAAAAATGGCAATAGAGATAAGGACGACAATTTAAATGTAAATAATGTAAATAAATATATGTTTAACATTATCGGCTATTTACTTTTTATTCCAGTGAGTGGTTGCCGTAGAGGCCCCAGCACTCTGGTTTGCTCGTTGGCTTGCAATACTGTAAAGACGGTCCTGATTATGCCCTTTCATTAATTTAATAATTAAAAATTTGATTTCTAATGACTGATATTACGCGACATCCCTCTCATGTCGTCAAGGATACAATTATCTTCGTTGCAATTTAGAACGTGTTTTCGAATTCGCCCAGCAAAAATAACACAGGCCTTCCATACTTTTTTAGATGCTTCCCAAGTCGGGTAACCTTTTGCGGTGAACTTTCCACGCGGAGATTTGATAAACAGACTAGGATAGATAGTTAAGTTAATATGATTAAACGAGGATATAAATATAGATATGAACAGACTATGATACATAGAGAGGTCGATATGCATAGATAGATAACTATCAGACTAGAATAGATAGATAATTATTAAACTAGGATTATATATATATATATATATATATATATATATATATATATATATATATATATATATATATATATATAAGAAACTCGGAGGGACTAGAAGAGGAAGTAAAAAAAGAAACAAACGAAGTACATGAACAAAAGGACAAGCACTCGTAAGACAGTAAAAAAAAAAAACAAAAAAAACACAAGACGAAAACCCTAACACTAAAGCGCTCAATACGAAAGTAGAGCAAACAAAGATATATATATATATCTGCAGACAGATCTGTTTCGCTGTATCACAGCTCATCAGTACGGTTAGACATCAGAATGCTTCAAGCCAGGATTGAAACCCGACCGAATTGACATTAGTTGGCGATTCTACCTTTGGGCTATGAGCGTTCGGTAGAGAAAGGCAAGCTTTAGCGCGTTATATACAATGTAAACACACATGCCCGTAGCTGAGACTGTTCAAATTCATTACTGAATAAACGATGCGAGGGTTGCTACTATTTTTATAAAGTATACTATTTCTCCATAGTGCTCTCATTACGATTGAGCTCTCTAGAGAGAAAAAAATTCAAAATAAGACAGTTAGCACTTCTGAGATTTACGCGATACTGTTCAGTAATAAATTGAGTTCTCTCGGTGACTGGCTTGTGTATACACCGTATATATGTAAACATGTTACGGAAATTAACGAATTTTAACGAAACTTGGTTATAAGCAACCGACAATTTGTAATGAATTATTTTGAACATTATTTTTACCGATACTCGTATTTAAGTAGATAGTCTGTTTTTAATTAAACAGTATTTTATATTTATATCTACCGGCCTGATTATTTTACGATAAATTTTATTGCGAAAATGTGTGCTATCCAGCAGTATTCGAACCTGCGACCTCTATTTACATAGCGGAAGCTACCATTTGATCTCGTACTGTCTTAACCACTCGACCATGAATAGCCTCTTGATCAGACGAGGTTTTATATATATATATATAACACGCTAAAATTTCCTCTCTCTATGGCTTAGGGAGAAGGGATTCCGACTGACACCAGATCGGTCGTGTTCCGGCTGGAAGCAAGTGGATGTCAAGCAACATTGATGAGCTGTGATACAGCGAAACATGCTTGTATGTGGATGACTAATATATATATATATATATATATATATATATATATAAATGTAAACTTATCACTATACTCGTTTCGAAAAACCCTCCGAGTATATACGCGGAGGGAAAAAATGGTTGTAAAAAAAGAAAGAGCTAAGCACGTGAACATCAGTCAAAGTACGTAGCCCAAAGAAAAAACCCGAGACGCGTAATCTATAACAAATAAGCGGTCAATACGTAAGCAGGGCAGAAAAAGTAAATAACCTAAAGAGCCAACAAACCTACCAAGGTTTCACCTAATATGATCTTCAGGGAAGGTTTCTCTATGTCTGTGTGTGTGTGTGTGTGTGTGTGTGAACAGACTAGGATAGATAGACAAACAAATAGATATATACAGATTAAGACAGAAAAACAAACCGAGATAGATGTTGTTCGGGTGCTCTATCTACATAGAAATGGATTCTTCCTCCGCCCATATAATACTAATCTAAGTGACTTCCGGGTACGCAGCTAAGTGACAATCTCCGTCACTGACGGATGTGCGTTGTGGTGCAGTGGATATCGGCTTGGAAAGTTGAGTACCCTGCATTCACTTAAGCACTAGTACCCCTGGGAAAGGTATTAATCCGTCACTTCCCTCCAGTTATGTGTTAAATAACAGGATGGGAACTGGAGGCAACCCATCTAGTGTTGGTGTCACAATAAAAACACCCTTGGTAGGCCTGGCGAAGCATCAAGTATTCAGCTATTTGACAAGATTATGAATTTCGCTACAAAACAGCGCCAGGGTTCCAAATGCACAGGGTATACAATCTAGAGACAGTCACGAGACAGTCAAGACGCAGCCTAACTATACCGTTCGGACTTACACATCTATTTGCTGATTACTAACAGTCTTACTTGTATATACGTTCTGTTATTCCAATACACTGTTTGAACATACCTTTTTATTTTCCGTTTCTTTCTTCCTGGCTCAGAAGGCCACAATAACTTGGCGACGAAGATTTCGCCAAAACAGATATAAAGGTAGATAGAAAGACGGGTTGACTTATAGACAGACATAGACATATAAACAAAGTTTTCAAAAAAAAAAAAAAAAAACCTTTGACGGAAGGAAATTATTTTTCGATTTTTTAAACGAATTTTCCCTATTTATTCAGACTTGTCCGGGACTGATTACCATTTTTTCCATTATTTTACAGAATATTTTAAATGAAAGATTAAAGAATACAAAACGCCTCCAAGCTGCCTTGCGAATCAATTGTTTGTCCGAATAATTTTATCGAAATTGTATAAATGGTCTTAACTTCTCTATGAAAAAAAAAAAAAGATGTAGAAATTAAGTCGTTTCTGTTTTTGGTAGACAATGTGACTTGTAAATACTTTGACTGATCGTTCTTCTTGAAGTTTCAATTCAACTGTTATTTGTCGAACAATGCCTTACGTTATCATCAGCATTTTTTAATTCGCTTTCTCGTTTTGTTTGTTCTTTTCGGGAAACGTTTCCTGAATGGCAAACTGGAAACAATTTGAAAGGAAAAACATGATCAAAGCCGAATATTCTCAAGGCCGAATTCAAAGCCATTTGCTTTTCAAGCGCGTCACTTGTGTATCGATTGCAAAATATGATTTCAACCAGACAAAGTGGAGCAGTCTCTACACTAAATAAAAGAAATCTTTGGGTGTCGCACGAAAATGACGTGTTCATCCCAAACACTTCAGAAGGACGAACACAAATCAGTTTTCTATTCATTGTCGTCCCTTACACCGGGTCCTTTCGCAAATCACACAGAAAAACTGAATAAACAAACGTGTAAACAGGTCTTTCTATACTAACTTTCACACAAAATAGATTAAAGAATCACTCATGGTAGAAGGGCTACAGAATGTAAGAGTAGGTAGATGAGAATAGAAGAGGATTATTAGGATAATGTTGTTTTTCAGTGTATTCCTCCCACGTTTCGGTAGATACTGGTAATTACACCGCTCGCTCTATTAGTAAGTTTGAAGCTAGTGTCCAGCTTCCAGACAATAATAAGCAGAATCGTTACGTAATACGAACCTCTATAACAGTGCACGTCACCACGATCCCAACTGCACTCTCAGCCAATGTCCCAGATTATTTTTATTGACCAAAAACACTGCCGACGCAGCAATCATTGCGGTTGGCCTCGCTTTCAATCAGAGTCCCCAGCTTGTGTCAATCAGCATAAAATAACAAATGTCGAAGAATGTACTTTTCTTGGATCAAGAGAGGATGCAGCTGACAAAATGTCTAACTTGGGTTTTATGCACGTATCCATCACAAAACAGCAGCCCGATAAGCAAAACATCTTGGACGCTTTGACTCCGGTAATTGCGAATATTTATCGTCACACTCCCCTCTGATCTCCTGATCCACGAATAACAGTGCGGGTGTGGTCTTTTGTTTCGGGTGCTTCTCTAAAAAGACGTTATCGGAACTTCTTCAGATGAGCTTTCAGACAAACTGTTGGAGCTATCAGGGCCACTTGATGGACCCTCGTGTGAACCGCTAGCTACAGGCTCAATTAGCAATTCGCCTTCCGATGAATCACTCTCACCGTCGCTCACGGAGGGTGGTGTGTTGAGGACAGGGCGCAGATCCCTCACATGTCGTGGAAGTCCATTGACCAGTATGCTGTTCTTACTGACTAGACTGGTGACACGATCCTTTAAAAACAGCAGCCCGAGAAGCAAAACATCTTGGATGCTTTGACTCCGGTAAGTGCGAATATTTATCGTCACAAGGATAGATAACAATCAACCCTTGTCTGAAGAGGTCCGGTTTGTAGATTTCGGAAAACCATCAGCGCAGGAATTTGTTACATAAATTAGTAGTTTTTGGTGGGGATGTCTGGGTAGAGTTTCCTTCATGAGAATGAAATACTTTCACACAGTCAATACCGTCTTCAAAAATTTAAATGCAATGTCAATCGTTAATTTTTATCTTTATTTAAATCCCTTCACCCTAAGCAAGGCAGAGCCGCCACTAGTGAGCAGGGGGTTGCAGTGAGAGAGAAAAAAAAACTGGGTACAGCGGATGTTAAAGAAAGCATAAAAGATGGACAGGATCAACGAGGACAGAAGATGGTAATTGACGTTGCATTTAATTTTTTGGAGATTGTAGCTATCAGGGAAGCAAGTAAATGGAAGGGAATTCCACAGGCAGGAAGAGTGGGAGATGGATGCCGATCTAGTCTTCTACTTCTATGTGCCGTGTCCCTTAAGAACGTGGGTGATCATGGTCTTCCACATTTCCTTATACCTTATTACCTTTTCTCTTGTTACCCTTCCAACCCTGTCATTCATTTGCTCAAGCTCATTAGGCATGTCACGCGTTTTTTTCTCGTCCTTCCTTCCCTCTATCTGTCATGTGAGTATTTGATTCTCCAAGCCCTATTTCCCGCTGTTTTTTTTCCCGCTGTGATGTTTAGTCAGTCAGTTAAGTGCCATACGTGATACACGCTTGGGCGATCATGTCTCGAAAGATGATTATTCCATAGTACGTTGCCATTACTTTCTGCGGTAGACTGGTTGAAAATGTTCTCTTTTAAGAGAGCAATCTTTATTTTTATTCCGTTTTTTTTTTTGGGGGGGGGGGGGTCTTTGTGAATTTCATTCGTGTAAACGTTTCTGTACAATAAAGACGGAAAGTGATGATGGTTCGCCTGAAATAGGCCTACACTTCCGATTTACTATGAAATAACATGTGTGCCTAAATTTTTTCTTAGATTTGCTCTATATATATTTACATACATATATATTTAGAGCTCTCTTAGAGAGTTATCCTACCACTGTATGTACAGGATACTCCTTTGGATTCTTCTATATCTACACCGCATGGTTATATATATATATATATATATATATATATATATATATATATATATATATATATAAATGGATTTATTTTTTAAAAATTCAATTATTTCAAACATTGTTTCTAATGAATTTTTGTATTTGAATATGCGCATATTTTTTTAAATAGTGTGTATTACGTCTAGCGGTCTGCGCACCCAAGAAAATTTAATAAAGAAAATATGCTCTCCCACAAGGTTCGAACTCGCATCTCTACTGTGGGAATAGGCATCTTTAGACTTTCAGTCACAGAGAGCGTCATAGAAATAAATAAAGCTCTTGCTGGGTTGTGACTCTTTTGCTATTTCCATGGCAAATGTTCAGAGGAACTCTATTCTTTCGTTCCTCTAGTTCATACCTTTAAATTTGAGAGACATCATTCTACGTCCATGGATTCAAATCACATGTTTCTCATCTATTTTTTTAAATCATTTCACTTCAAGTTATGCTATAAAGCCACTAAGTGCGTGTATTCGCCGAACTGATGTAATGATATATTTTTTCTTAAACTATCTCTTTCAAGGGAGCAATCTTGATTTTTATTCCGTTTTTTATGGTGGGGCTGTTTGTGGATTTCATTGGTGGAAAATCTTCTGTACAATAAAGACGGAAGCTGATGATGGTTCGCCTGAAATAGGCCTACACTTCCGATTTACCATGAAATAACGTGTCTGTCTAAACTTTTTCTTATATATATATATACTAGCAGTATAGCCCGGCGTTGCTCGGGTATAATGAAAGCTTTAAAACTAATCCATGGTCCTGGAGCTCAGACTCACCCTAAAGAATATTTGTGTGAAGTTTGGTGAGAATCGGATAAAAATTGTGGATTTATATAAAGGACACACAGACAAATAAAAAAGACACACACACAAACATCTTGCCTTATATATATATATATATATATATATATATATATATATATATATATATATATATATATTACCGATTTTCTGCACTATTGTAAGAACTGCAACCTTGAAACTTCTGAATGTCGTTTCTTATGTCTTTGTCTATGAAGGTATCAAATTTGATTAAAATCGGACCACTCCTTCTGTAACCCGACTTTTTCGATTATCGATTTTCGATATTTATCGGGTGTACCTCGACACAAAACCTAGCTAAGAACACTCGCAGACGCTTATAGTACAACTGTGTAAATTTTCAAGAAAATCGGTTCAGCTGTTTCGGAGTCTATAGGTAACGGACAGACATACACACAGAGACAATGTTTCTTTTATATATATATATATATATATAAGCCTAAAGCTAAGCACTTATTTGACACCTTTAAATTAAGTTAAGGCAAGGCATAGAAAACCCAAGAAATGATGTCACAAGAATTTTTGAGGGTATACCAAATAACTATAAATGAAAAGGTCACTTGCAGAGCTTATGGTTGCTAGAAAAGTTATATCCATTTTTGATAAATTACTATCAAAGAATCAAAAAAGAAAATTTGAAACTACCAGATTATTTAATATCGGTGATAACGTCTTCATTAAAAGCTTTAAGGCGAGAAGGAAGATTGAAAGAAAGGAAAAATTATTTGATTCCTTGGTAGTATGACGTACATTGATGAAGGTGGACGATTTCAACATTGAAGAAATATAAATCAATTGAGGTCTGATATAAAGCCTATTAACTTCCATAGTATTTGTTAATAGCCCTGATGCTAGAACCACCAAAACTTTGGCCGAGAAAACAAAGAAAGATCTTCATTGACCCTTCCCTATTTAGTTTCACGCACGAGTCTATCTCTCGCTCCGGTTAAAACTGCCTACTATAAGGAGATTCTTGAGAAAGAAGAGAAAAAGAAAAAAGCAAGAGAAAGAAGAAAAAAATGAAAAAGGAAGAGAAAGAAGAGAAAAAAGAAAAAGCAAGAGAAAGAAGAGAAAAAAGAAAAAGTAAGAGAAAGAAGAAAAAATGAAAAAGGAAGAGAAAGAAGAGAAAAAAGAAAAAGCAAGAGAAAGAAGAGAAAAAAGAAAAAGTAAGAGAAAGAAGAAAAAATGAAAAAGGAAGAGAAAGAAGAGAAAAAAGAAAAAGCTAGAGAAAGAAGAGAAAAAAGAAAAAAGCAAGAGAAAGAAGAAAAAATGAAAAAGGAAGAGAAAGTAGAGAAAAAAGAAAAAGCAAGAGAAAGAAGAGAAAAAAGAAAAAAGCAAGAGAAAGAAGAAAAAATGAAAAAGGAAGAGAAAGAAGAGAAAAAGAAAAAGCAAGAGAAAGAAGAGAAAAAATGAAAAAGCAAGAGAAAGAAGAGAAAAAAGAAAAAGTAAGAGAAAGAAGAAAAATGAAAAAGCAAGAGAAAGAAGAGAAAAAAAGAAAAAGCAAAAGAAACAAGAAAAAATGAAAAAGGAAGAGAAAGAAGAGAAAAAAGAAAAAGCAAGAGAAAGAAGAGAAAAAAGAAAAAGCAAAAGAAAGAAGAAAAAATGAAAAAGGAAGAGAAAGTAGAAAAATGAAAAAGGAAGAGAAAGAAGAAAAATGAAAAAAGCGAAAAAAGAAAAAGCAAGAGAAAGAAGAGAAAAAGAAAAAGGAAGAGAAAGAAGAAAAAAATGAAAAAGCAAGAGAAAAGAAAAAATGAAAAAGGAAGAGAAGGAAGAGAAAGAAGAAAAATGAAAAAGCAAGAGAAAGAAGAGAAAAAAACAAAAGAAAGAAGTTTAGCCAAGTGTCGTGTTCAATTCGGGGACAATTTAGATTGACCACTTGCAAGCGAAACACTACTAACAAAATTTTCGTATATTATACTCGAGATAAATCGTGATATTTTTATTCATCATTCTTCGAGTATTTATTATTTTTATTATTACTGTACGTCCTTACTCTGTTCGAACCGGACCGAGGCAGGGATACTGACAACAGATCTTGATCTGTGTGCCATGAAACTAATCACAACGTGGTGCCAGAACAGGCTGAGAGTTGAGAAGATTAATTCATCAATCAGCCGCGGCAATGAACGTTTCGGACGACCGGAGAGAAAAAGAAGCTGTCTGTGATTCCAGTGAACCAAAGGCGGATACAGAAGGCCTTTATTTGGATCATTAGGGTAGATTGCTCTCGTTCTATGAGTCATGCCACTTCCAGATGTCTTAGTTATCGCTATTTAACTCGACTGTCTAAGTTTTTAGTTGCCACTACGGTCGTCAGCTATTGAAATCACAACTCTTTAGTGGATAAAAGCGTTGGTTGAATTCAGTGTCTTGGTTCAAAGAGTTTTGAGTTCAATGCCTGGCTACAGCAGTGGTGAACAAAAATTAAAGAGTTGAGTTTAATGGAGATAATTAAGACGACCGGAAGTGGCATGACTCATGGAACAAGAACAATCTACCACAGTGATCAAAATAAAGGAATCAGTTCAAAATTCCAGTCAGCTGAAGAAGTTCAGAGCGTACAACGGCTGGAACGTCGTTAATCTATAACTATAAAAATGACGAGGGTGGACGTTGTGTAAGTATTTGTTTGATAGATTCGACTTAGCGTCTGCATTTTGCGGTCTAGCAAAACTAATTTTTCAACCTATCTGATATGTCCCTGAAGGGATATATATATCATTCGAGGTAGTTAACAGTTTAAGCAAATGTAACAATCTAGTACGTAGACGTAATGGACGGTACTCGTCGTATGCAGTATCATG
This sequence comes from Ascarosepion bandense, assembly GCA_037127315.1. Lineage (NCBI taxonomy): Eukaryota > Metazoa > Mollusca > Cephalopoda > Sepiida > Sepiidae > Ascarosepion > Ascarosepion bandense. Next base: position 305,117 of record JBBBDQ010001397.1, on the reverse strand, counting down.
AGATGTAAGCGTCGTCAATAGACGTAGATCAATAGTCGTAGACCTCTAGATGTGGATCTATGGATGTAGACCTCTAGTCGTATAGAGGTATGGACGTAGATTTCTGGTTTAAGACCGACAAACCTCTCTACGTCCTCGGCTTCGTCTGTGTTTATGGCGGACACCAACCAATCACATTACTGTGAGGGGAAACCAAAGTGTATGCATATTCATTACATATTAATTACATCACTATCTCTACAACTTTATCTTTCCTCTTGGATAATTCGACTTCATAAATTTTGAATACTAGATTAGCAGCTGGGCTTTTTAATGCTGAAACAGATGTAATCGCAAGTTCTATGCTAATAGTTTATTCGCTCGTACTTCTCCCAAGTGGAACTCTCTTCCGACAAGGAGTACGGACATATCGCGTTGAAACACCGGTTGCCGTATGATCACCAAAAATTAAGCAATGTTGAGAACAAAGAGGCTGAGCCAGGATTGCAAGTGATTTATCAGAATACCGTGTGGGGTGGAATTCTGACAGTGACAGATTGAGTTTCAAATTAAATTAAAACGGTGTGACGTCAACAGAAGGCTGCAAGAACTTTGAAGCATTGACATGCTTTTTCCACTCACATTCTGAAGAGAGGCTAGCCCGCACGTGGCTGAATGCTAAGCTAAGAATTAAGCGTTCCCCTGATATCTTCAACCAGCTACCTACTAGAATAGATGCTATCACGTATGCCCCTCTTGTATAATGAAACGAATGAGGAAAATAAAGCGTCTTTCACTGACACAATCTATGAAGTGGCGTTGGGGTTTGGTGGAATGCACCTAGTATTGTCACGGAACGTGTCATCTCGAATTTTGATTGATGAGCAAAAACAAAGCCGTCTTCACATTTCATTTGAACTTTTGAATAATGCAGTGACACCTGATAAGGACATTACTGGTTACGAACATTCGCTCTTTTTAACAAGACGTTGAAACAAAATGTCGGACTATGCAGAAGAGAGTACGTATGCACATAGCTCACTGTTCAAGACCATGTTTGTTAGCCATTTTGTCATAATGGGATAGTTTGCAGCAAATTCTTAGCAGAAGAAAAAGATGTGACAGCCGGCATGTATATTTGGAAGTGATGAAAAAGTTACGAGAATATATTCGAAGGAAAAGACCCAGGCGGAGGAGATTCAAACATGACACTGCTTTTACACATGATGTATTCAGTTCGTTGAATAATGATAATGACTCATCTCAGAATTTCAGACAAAGAGCAAGGCCGAAAAGTCTATCGGCCGATAAAAAGTGATAAAATAAAAAACAGCGGGATATTAGATCAAGCAGTTCGTTTAATAATAATGACTCATCTCAGAATTTTAGACAAGGAGAAAGAGAGAAGACTTCAACAGCCAAAAAAGTCATTAGATAAATAAAAAAAAACATTGACCAATGATTTTCTTCAATAATAATAATGACTCATCTCAGAACTTTAGACAAGGAGAAACACCATAAACTTCATCTGTCGAAAAAATGATAAAAAATAGCAGAATATTAAACCCAGAAGTTCGTTTAATAAAGGCTCATCTCAGAACATTAGACAAGGAGAAGGACCAAGAACTTCATCTGTCGAAAAAGTGATAAAAAATTATAGCAGAATATTAGATCCAGAATTTCGTTTAATAATGGCTTAACTCAGAACATTAGACAACAAGAAAGACCGAAAACTACATCGGCTGGAAAATGCGACAAAATAAAAAAGAGCAGTGTATTAGATCAAGAAGTTCGTTTGATAATAATAATGGCTCCTCTCTGAACTTCAGACAAGGAGAAAGACCGAAGACTTCATCGGCCGAAAAAAGTGATGAAATAAAAAAGATCAGGATGTTACACCATAAAATTCGTTCAATAATAATCATCTCAAAACTTTACACAAGAAAAAAGACCGAAGACTTCATCGGCCGAAAATTATGATGAAATAAAAAAAGAACAGGATATTAAATCAAAAAATTCGTTCAATAATAACAACGACTCACCTCAAAACTTTCGACAAGAAGAAAGACCGAAAACTTCATATGCAAAAAAAAAAAAAAAAAAAAAAAAAATTGAAATAAAAATAATAATGACTTATCGCAGAACTTTAGACAAGGAGAACGATCAAAAACTTCATCTGTCGAAAAAAGTGATAAAAAAATATAGCAGCATATTAGACCAAGAAGTTCGTTTAATAATGGCTCATCTCAGAACACTAGACAAGAAGAAAGACCAAAGACTTCATCGGTCGAAAAAAATAAGTGATGAAATAAAAAAAAACAGCATAATATTAGACCAAGATATGTTTTCAATAATAATAATGACTCATTTTAGAACTTTACACAATGAGAAAGACCGAAGACTTCATCGAGCGAAAAATAGTGATGAAATAAAAATGAGCAGGTTATTAGACCAAAAAGTTCATTCTATAATAATAATCAGTTATCTCATAAGTAAGAAATCTATTCCTGTTACACCGAACATAACATTCTGTAATTTTTGTCCGTTTCTAAAATTGAAGTATGTCCTGAAAAGAACAAAGATTGATATTCAGTAACATATAACGACAAAACTAAATGTTATTCCTGGAAACAAGTGTAAATAATTTGTCTGCCTGTGTGGCAATGTGGATTGTCAAGCCGGCTTCAAATTCCGGTCTATTCCACTCTGCTCACTTTGCGCGAATTGCTTTAGAGAAAGTACGTTAAAATCTTTTTCTAGATCTGGGTGAAATAGCATATCAGATTGGGATCATTTGCCTTGGGTGGTAACCATTCCATGAGATTCTGAAGGAACATTCGAGGAGGGATATTTTCAATTATTTGTGGCTTTGGCACACTGCACAACAATTCTCTGTTTTTTCCGAAATGTGTAATAGATTCTCCGTAAACCTTCATGATTAAAATCAAATCATCTGCTTGGGTGATTTTAATCTGGACCCTTAAGCCCTAATTCGGCCAAATCGGAGGAAGAGACGAATTTTCTACAAAATCCAGAAATATTTTGAGACAGTACACTGACGTAAATAAAAGTTTCTGGAATCTGTTAAGATCGTTAATCGTGTGAACCATTCAGACACAATAGGATACTGTCTTTGGATATATATATATATATATATATATATATATATATATATATATATATATATGCTCTCACACCCTGATTGAGCACTCTGGAAGAATGGTAGACTTTGAAAAACAGTAGCTACTCTAGCAAATACGCATCATTCATTCAGCAATGAATTAGAATACTCTCAGCTATTGGGCGTGTATAATGTTAATATGCGCGCTAAAAAGGCTGCCTTCTTCTACCGAGCGCCCATAGCTCAGAGGTAGAATCGCTGGCTGACGCCAATTCGGTCGGGTTTCAATCCTAGGTTAAAAGCAATCGGAGTCTAACCGTACTGATGAGCTGTGATACAGCGAAATAGATCTGTCTGCGGATGACTATCTATATATATTAGAAAAGGAAATAGGGGTGTTCCAACGGGGGAAATTGGTATAGTGTGAGAGGCCTAGAACCCTAATTTAAAGTGTATATTTATTATAGTATAAAGATATTATGATAATTTAAGTGTCCATAATGGTATTTGTGATGCTACACGTGTTTCGAGCCTAAGATTGACTCTCTTCAGGTGAATAAATCTGTGGCTTTACATACCGAGTTCCTTTTGTTTCTGGGGGCCAGGTTTTTGTTTATATATTGGTAAGTGGAAAGTTAAAATAAAAATAAAATTTCAGTTCCGTCTCTTTCTTCGGGCAGAGTGCAGCTCAGTTGTGTCCGCGGACAGAAAGGCAGCTGAGACGAATAAAATACTAAGAGGTTCCCGTTTCAGGAACCGAGGCTGCACCACCCCATTGGACTAGACGGGTGGATTGGTGGTTTTCACCGAGGCCAGTGCTCGTGCGTATGCGCTCGTGTTCCTCACCACAAACCCGACCTTGTATCACATCACGTCTCAGTGCGAAAACTAGGTAAATTCTCTCTTTCACTCACTCACTCACTCACTCACTCATATATATATATATATATATATATATATATATATATATATATATATATATAATTAATCATATCACCCCGAGCAAAGCGATAACACCACTGATGCGCAGGGAGCTACGTAAGGGTAAAAAGAATGGAAAAGAGAAAGCCGGAAACCACATCCTAAACAGGAAACAAGGGATAAGCCTCTTCACCTGTTCAATAGACATGGGTAGAGTGTGAACCGGGCGATAGTTTAGTCTATCTACTCCAATTGAAAAATAAATAAATAAATAAAAGAAAAGAGTGAAAAGATTGGAAAAGAGAAAACCGGAAACCACATCCTAAACAGGAAACAAGGGATGAGCCTCTTCACTTGTTCAATAGACGTGGGTGGAGTGTGAACCGGGCGATAGATGGCAACTCGGCGTGGTGTAATGGTTAGCAACCTCGTCTCGCGAGAATCATTATAACTGAGTAGTGAGTTCGCTCCTCACTTGGTACCCCCTACTTTCGGAACGTGTGGTACGCAAAAGTTACGCTTAGAAAATCACCTTCCTCCAGGTTTGGGGGTTGGGCGCAGGGCTAACAACCCTGCCACATAAAAAATAGTTTGTTACGGAAACAGCAAAAACGCTGCCCTACACACCATTAGGTGTAAGGAAAAGTTTATTATTTTATATATGAATAGAATAAGTAAAGAACAGGTAGGAAAAAACTGTTTTTAATCTAACATATTTCACTTTAACAAGCTTTTTCAGAGATTTTTTTAAAAAACGAATAAATTAATCTTTTTTAAGTCTAAAGTATGTTGATTGAGATTTAATTGGTCAGATACGTGTCCCGCGTAATAAAGCAATGGATGAATATTTTTAAAGTATTTACAGGGTGTGTATGCGTTATATAGAAAGAAAGTGTCGATACCGACACGTGTGGCCTAAGACGGATCTCCAGGCAACAAATGTATCTGTTGAATGAATTGTGCTATAGGGACCACGTTGTCATAAATAGTAATACATAAAGCACCCAGACAAAAGTCTGAGTGTGTTCCGGTAATTGGTGTATTCTGAGTGTTTCCGGTGTTGTATAGCGTTATTCGAAGAATTTGTTTCTTACGCTGACTTTACTCAAAGATACGAAATATTATAACTTGCAAATAGCGATTTACCAAAAGTTCCCAGCAGAACAACTTTACGAAAACCAATGTTATAGAAGCGGCGACAAATATAACGTTCATGCTAACGTTATAACAGTATATCTAAATTTTTATTCAATGTTTCCAACAATTTTGTTTTAATCGTATCACCCCGAGCCAGGCGGTAACGCCACTGATGTGCAGGGGGCTACATAAGAGTAAAAAGATTCAGTAGAAGAGAGTGAAGAGGAAGACGAACCAGTTTGAATGGAGCAAGAGGAGGATGGGAATACAGGTGTGATGACAGTTGCAAAGGTGGAGAGAAAGGAAAGGATATACGGGGTGGTGAAAAAAGAACTAGGATTAAGTGGTTAAGAGATGAGTATTGACATTGTATTTAAATTCCTGGACGTTGTAGCCACCAGGAAAGCAAGAATAAGGAAGCGAGTTCTACAGGCGGAAAGTGCGTGAGAAGAAGCTGAAGAAGTAGAATTGTCGTCTGCATTTGGTTAATCGAACCGTGAATGGGTGGGACCCAGTTGCCAATCTGGTTGCACGAGGAAACACTTGTTGCAGAGGCACCAGTGACTTAAGTTCGTTGGAGCAGAAGCCATGAAAGTATTTATAGAACAAAGAAACTTTTTGTTATGGTGTCCTCTTACGAGGAATGGACTCTTCCTCTTGTTATATATAATTACGCCCGTGACTTCCGAGAGAGCAGTTAACAAAGCGAGTTAACAGGAGCAGGTTAACAAGGCAGTTGACAACAGCTTCTAGTCAGTGCAATAATACCTTCGGACTTACTTATTTCTAGTTACTTATTATTAACACTTCCTTTGAATATCTAGTTTCTTGTGATACTAATATACTGTTTTGTACCTGCATTCTTGTTCCATGTCTTACCAAACCGGTCACTACAACTTTGCAGCGATGCTTCGCCACAACTCCACAACAAATTGGCGACGAACATCCACAACACTTTTCAAACTGCATGCATTTTTTTCTGCATTCGATTACGGTCGTATTTCAGTCTGTTTTTCAAAATGTCTTTGACAACTAGCGGTATCTTTTAGTTTGATGGCATTAATCTTAAGTTACTTAAGGCTGACGTCATCTACAACTGTCAAACTCAATTGATAGGTTTATTTTTTTTTAAATACATGCTTCATTATACGATCTCCTAATGAGAAAAAAGATCCTATTTAATGTTGGCTGCATTAGAATGGATTCCAGAATTCTGAGTCTTTCATTGGATGACAGAACGAGAACAAAGATTGGTATTAAACGAGCTCGGGTTACTTAGAACATAAAAAGAAAAGTTGTAGAGATACTCGTTCGAAACATCTTAAAAAAATTGGCGTATGAGAAGAAGAATTGTAAAATTCAAGTTTGGTAACTCAGCCTGAAAATCTAATAATATCTTATCTTCGTAAAAAAAAGTCAGAAAATAAAAAAGATCAACCCGTTATTTTTGTTGCATTATGATAACACGTACTGGAACTGATTATTGCGCAGGCATTGGCGACCGGATTACAGGTTGGAACAGGAAAGGAGAATCACGCATGCGCGTGAAGACATAAATATACAGACTAAGTAAATAAGTTAATGGCATGTTTGAGGAAATTAATGATGATAAAATTTGACCTTTGCAAACGTTTCGCGGAAAAATTGCTAGTTGATTTAATCGAAAAACAACCGCTCCAGTTTCTTTTGGCACAAAAGGTTCATTGGAATTGTTTTACGACCGAAAATCCATGATTAGAAAGAAAGATATTGCAAATTTTATTTTTGTAGGAACATATTGCTTCGGTTAAAACAGCGATTTTCAAGGTGTGTATGAACGCACCCTGGATCCGCTATTATCTCTCAAGGGATCAGTATGTTGAAACTATAGGGAGATGGTTAATGTTTATTTGATTTGGCCTTGTGTCATACATAACCATACTCTCTAATGCTTAGGGTTTTTAGTCTTTATCTTCATTAGAAGTTTGGAATTTGTGAATCAGTGTCGAAGAATAAGGTATACATTTTGGATGTTAAGACAGAAATTTATTGATGGAAAGGATAATCTGAATTGTAGAATGTAATGTTCAATGAGAAACAAGTAATGAATTAAGGGTATCAAGAGTTATAGAAATGTTCGTAGTAGTAATTTGTTGGAAAGAGTTTATGCGTACGTATGTATGGATGTATGTATGTATGTATGTATATATGTATGTATGTATGTATGAGCGTTTATTTGGTAGGAATGTCTTTCAATCGAGACGAAGTAAAAGAAATCAGTACACGAGAAAGGAGAAAGAACGAATTTGCGATGCGACCTTACGTCCGGGTCGACTTGAAGTTTTTCCCGTTACATTTTAGTGTGTCGTCTTGCTGCTCCTGACTGTCTGGCTTACACTGACCGAAGCCTTTTATAGTTATTTAGATTTTTCGCACTGGATCGCTAACTCTTTTTAGTCTTGCAAATCGTTTCCATTGGTCAGAAAATCAATTTAACCTCTCGCGAAATCCGGTTTCGACTTTTTCTTAAAGCACGCGGTCAGTTCTTTTTCTATTCGGCAAAACTAGGATTTCACATGTCATTGTGAATTTTTGTAAAAGTGAAGAAAAACGTTGCTTTTAATTCTTGCTTTCCTATCCGCCACAATCAGCGCGTATACGTGTCATCGTTCAAAGGCAGAGTTTCTCATCCTTTTTTTTTTTTACTTCAGAGCCCACTTGTAGAAAAACTAAAATTCTAGGGTGCAATCTAAATTTTAATAAGGAAAAATCATTCATGGAATTTGAAAATGTAATATTACATAACTCATTTTTGCCGGGGAAAAACATTAATTTGGAAAATTTTTGCAAAAGTCAACTTATTGTCGGATTTTTATGTAACTTTCAGGACTTATTCACAAATGAATGAGATTAGTTTTGAAATTATTATTTTAAAACAATATTGGTAAAAATATATTTTTTACATCTATTACCCCACCAACACCTAAATTCATGAACTTTTAAGAAACTGAATTTTGTTAAGAAAATTGGTTTTATTAGTTAAACGCAGGACTAATTGGGGAATTTAAATAATCTATTATATTTTTAAACACTTTGCCTTTATTTCCGAAAGTCTGCTCTCAATAGTAAAATAAAAAATACAATAAAACTATGACATTATTTAATTTGATAAGCTTTTAATTGATTTAATAAATAATATATATTAAGGACATTATAGTCTGATGAAAATTTTTTTGATTTATAATTGTAAAAGTCTTCTAGAACAACCAGCCAGTAATCAACTCGAATAGAAGTTGGGTTTGACTGACCAAAAAAAAAAAAAAAAAAGTAAAAAAAAACCAGGGCAAATTGGTAGGTGGTTTAAATAATAACCTGGGAGATTCCATTCTGTTACAGGCAAGTCTATTTCGTAAGCAGTGATTGGCTGATAATTTCAGTGTGTACATTGAGCTCCATAAATATTGAGCACAATATCCACCATTTGTCTTTGGGCCACATAGGGACATATATTCAGTTTCAACCCTGTTTATTTTTGTCTGCCAACTGGACGCTAGTTGGATACATCAGGAAGGTGAGTCTCACAATCTTGAATATTTACCTTTCTACAGGAAAACAAAAGAAGACCACCATGTTGAAAGTTAAGTTATTTGACCTCTACACTGGCTCGACACAGCTACCCAACCTTCCTAACACTAAATGAAGCTATAGATTTTGTCGAGAACCTCGAAATGAAGAGCAGGAGCACCCGACCAGTTATGGCAACAGTATTCAATGAACGGACGAATGGTAGATTTATAAATGGGCAAGATGGATTCTGACGAGAAAAACTTGGCACGACACAAAGACCCACCCTTCTTAGCAGTAGATGCAGCTATAGATTCGATGCTGTTATTCCATTTGCGATCATTTGAGAGAGTGAGGCCAAGGAGGCGCAGGAGATTAGCGTCATCCATTCTAATGACAGGTAAAAAAGATTCTCTGTGGTGGTTAAAAAAGAGCCGTTTCGTTTTAGTCATTCAAATTTACCATTAAAATCAAGGAATACCAGTTATTATTGTAAAAACTTGAAGTCTTTATAAATGAAAGAACATTGAGAGGAATCAGACAGATTCGATTCTAAAATCCTGAACCGATAAATTATAGTAAATTTGTAAGCGCAGCTTAGATGTGGCCCAAGGCCGAAAATATCGGGGCGCAATATATCGTCAATCGTAACTGAGACAAGCTTGTTAACCATTACACCACGATTCAGTGTACAATGATTTTCCAAGTGTAGCTTAGATGTGACATAAGGTCAAATGTATATAGGCACCCAGTGAGGATCAGTCCTGCAAGTCAGTCGACTTAACGCACCCAAAATCTTAGGAACTTGGTCATCTTCCACTGTAAGTTGACTCCTTAGTATTCGGCTAACTGCCGACTAATATAAACTGCCTAGTAGTTCTACTGAACTCCAATAGAATTCTAAAGAACTCTCTAGAACTCCTAAGAACTTTCCAAGAACTTCTCGAGTTAACTTCCTGTTAACTCATTAATATCGGAGAGAGAGTCCATAATATGAGGAATTTTTTTTTTTTTTTTTTTTTTTTTTTTTAATCATTTCACCCCGAGCAAGGAAGAAACGCCACTGATGTGCAGGGGGTTACATAAATGTAGAAAGATTAATTAGAAAAGAGTGAGGAGTACAAGCTAGTTAGAAAGGAACAATAGAAAACTGAGAAAGCAGGTGCAATGACAGGTACATGGGCGGAGAGAAAGGGAAGGTTATACAGGGGAGGGGAGAGAGCTAGAGGCCAGTGGTTAGTAGGTGAGTATTAACTTTGCTTTTAAATTTCTGGAGGTTGTAGCCGTCAGGAAAGCAAGAATATGGGAGTGAGTTCCACAGGCGGGAAGTGCGAGAGAGGAAGCTGCAGGAGTAGAATTGTCGTCTGCGTTTGGCTAACCTGACTGTGAATGGGTGGGACCCAGTTGCCAGTCTGGTTGAACGGGTAAACACCTGTTGAGGAGGCATCAGTGACTTAAGCTCATCCGAGCAGAAGCCATGGTGTGTTTCACCATAACACTATTCGACTTATATTTATATTAAAAGAGACAAGCTTGCTAACCATAATATGACGTCGAGGTATTCAGGTTAGATTTATATGACCCCCTGCCCCCCCCCCCCCACCATAAAAATATAAAAAAAGCAAAAACTCAAGTCGAAACTTCATGGAGCCCAATGATTTTTTACCTGCAGCCTAGATGTAGTACAAGGATTGCTCTAACTAGTCAGTTGTAATTGTTCTAGCGAGACAAACGTGCCAACCATTTAACCCGTCTAGGTGCACCGAAACAGATAAATTATGGTGCTACCATAGCGTGAGGTCTACCTCAATATATCGTCTACCCAGGAGCAGGGCGGAGGTTTACCGTGCCCCTACTCTCACACGGCCATCAGGTCAGGTGAGGTCTAACATGAATATTTATATCTGTCTAAGATTTGAGCGTTCATGGTTGGATGCTAAAACGATGATTCTTAAGAAAATGCGTTGTTGGTAGTCAGATGTTCCAGTCACATTCTTGCTGGAAGATGACGAGAAAGAATTCCACTGATCTATATATATATATATATATATATATATATATATATATATATATATATATATATATATATATATTGTATTGTATTGTATTTGATATCGTGTTTTATTTTTAACTCGCTACTTTTAATGCTGTGCGTTGTGGTGCATTGAATATCGGCTCGGAACGAGAAATCGGGGAGCCGAGTTCGAATTCCAGTTGAATTCATTGCATTCACTTACGCGCAAATACCCTTGGGAAAGGTATTAATCCGTCTCTTCCTTCCAGCTATGAGTCAAATAGCAGGAGAGATTGGGTTCTATAGCCTTGGTCGGCAACCATTCTACCTTAGAAAGCAATGGCAACCTACTGCGGGATAATCTTCTGCCCAGTCAGTCGTGTCTCTTTCGAGACATGATCGTCCAAGCGTGTATCACGTATGGCACTTAACTGACTGAATATAATAGTTGGAATCATGATTAAGTCTTCTACTAGTCATAAAGTGAGGGATCAGTTTTATATTGTTATGAAGTAATAAACTGATCCCCCTCTAATTACTACTGAATAATATAATATATCACTTCTCCCTCTAGCTATGAATCAAATAACAGGACAGATTGGGTTCTATAGCCTTGGTTTGCAACCAGTCTACCGCAGTAAGCAATGGCAACCTACTGCGGGATAATATTCTGCCCATTCAGTCATGTCTCTTTCGAGACATGATCGCCCAAGTGTGTATCAGGTATGGCACTTAACTGACTGACTTTTAATACAAATATAAGTAGAATAGTGTTATGGTGAAACACACCTATTCCTCAGATAATGGACTCTCCCTCCTATATTAATGAGTTAGCAGGAAATTAACTCGAGAAGTTCTTGGAAAGTTCATAGGAGGTTTTAGAAATTCTAGAGAGTTCTTTAGAGTTCTATTGGAGTTCAGTAGAACTACTAGGCAGTTGATATTAATCGGCAGTTAGCCGAATACTAAGGAGTCAGCTTGAGTGGAAGATTACTAAGTTCCTAAGATTTTGGGTGCGTTAAGTCGATTTGCAACCGACATAGCACGATTATAACCTTCAGTGCGAAAACTACTCCACAACAAATAGATATATAAATATTAATATAAGGTTTTAATATTTATATACATACAATATCATAAATAATTAATTAAATATGTATACACATACAATATTATATTATAGTTCGATACTGCGGTAGACCTCACGCTATATAAGCACCTAGATTATAAAGGTGAAACCAAATCTGTTATAGCAAATCAAGAAGCGATTTTCTCACCCCTGTCTCCTGCTGATTGATCGATTGTTCGATCAAGCGACGGATCCCAGTATAAACAATCAACACCACCTAACGAGCCTTGTCTTAGCAAGCTGTGCCCTTCCCTTAGTCAACCGACAAGTTTAATTAACTGATCGATACAGAGATGAGGTTATAAATAGTTTGTAGTGCATGTGATCTGCCATAATATTTAATAGGAGTCAACGTGACATTGCCACCTGCGGTCAAATGTGACAAGCAAGATATTTTATAATGCTGAAAGCGTGAAGCGTGCACCTGTGGAGGAAACGGTTCCTCGCCAATGTCAAGGGTTCAAGCCTATCTAACAACAAGATTGATTTTGTCATCAAAAAAACAGTCACCATACTGGAGGTTTCTCATGCCAATCTCCTTGAAATCTTTTTCCCAAAATTTAACACTGTGTCAAACGTTAAAATATATCAATAGTATGTTCAAATTATGTATAAACTGTAATAAAATATTTAGATTAGCATAAAAAGCCTTGCAACTCCGACTTTCTTCTGCTTGGCTTAGAATCCGTAATTTATAAAACGACACAACTTAATCGTGTTTGTTTTGTTGTTTATATATATATATATATAAATCTTCCCAAAGATTTAAAATTTTTTAATCTAATGTAGTTGAAATAAACAGCTCTAATTCACCCAGCAAATTGGTAGGTGGTTTATATAACAGTCTGGGAGATTCCATTCTGTTATCTAGGCAAGTCTATTCTGTAGGTTCTGATTGGCTGATGATTCCAGTGTGGATATTGTGCTCAATAAATAAAAGCACAATATCTGCCTTATGTTGAGAGGAGAGAGGGTTAGGGTTAGTTGTACTCTACTACGACACTGTCAGCTCTCTGCCTTCGGGTAGAGGGCGCTCTCTGCTTTCGAGCAGAGAGCAATAACCCAGTCGTGGTTCCGCCGAAGGGTAGAAGCACGACTGGGCAAAAATAGACAGACATTTTTTGGCCGGGCCATATAGCCCGGAAATCTCAGTTAAACTGACCATGTGTCACATGTTGCCCTTACTGGGAGGGACAACTAAATATAGAGAGGAAAGAGGGACATGTATTGAGTTACAACCCTGTTTATCTTTGTCTGCCAACTGGACGCTGGTTGGAAACACCCTTGCGAAAGTGAATCTCATACACTTAATTGTTCACAAGGATGTCCTACCAGTATTTATAATTGGCGGACACAATCTTCACAACATAAAATATGCAAATAACACAATATTAATGGCTGACACAAAAATAAAACTGCAAAAGCTCCTACAGAAGTTAGTGAAGGAAAGGGAGAAGAAAAGACTAAACATCAAATAATTATAAAAAACCTCTCACTTCTTCTTCTTCTATGTGCCCTGTCCTTTCAGGACGTAGGCGATCATGGCTTTCCACGTCTCTCTATCCCTGGTGGCTCTTAGCACGCTTTCTCCTGTTTCACCACCCAAACCCATCTCTACCATCCACTAGCTGAAGCCCATAAATCTAGAATATAAATGTATAGAAACTAACATGGCCACAAAATGAGGGATCATTTTATATATTGATTATAATATAGAATTGATCCCCCATTTTATACCCACATTATAATTTCTTATGAACTGTTGGCATATATGTTCTTCTTCTATGTGCCCTTTCAGGACGTAGGTGATCATGGCTTTCCATGTCTCCCTATCCCTGGTGGCTCTTAATATGTTTTCTCCTGTTACTACACGCAATCCCCGTTCTGTCATCCACCTTGTATTTCTACCCCCACTCTCAACACCACGTGTTGTTCCATATCTCTGACTTGTGTTGATGAAGCATTGATGAACTGGAATTACACACATGAAAACGGAAGTTTTGTCTTTGAGAAGCACGAAAAGTTCAAAGAAAATTTCAATTTTCTGTTTACGGGTTATGTTAATTTATTTAGCCTTGCAAACACTTCTGTCCTTGTTAGCTTAGACTATTAGGGAAAAAAATAAAATTTCTCCGCTTCACCATGTTCCATGATTTGTTTTAATATTTTCCTTTCAGATTGATTGACTTCTTAGCAATATAGCCCGGCGTTGCTTGGGTGTAATGAGAGCTTTAAAACTAATCTATGGTGCTGGAGCTCAGACTCAGCCTAAAGAATATTTGTGTGAAGTTTGGTGAGAATCGGATAAAAATTGTGGATTTGTATAAAGGACATACAGACAGATAATCAGACACACACATCAACTTGCTTTTTATATATATTATCGATTTTCTGCATTATTGTAAGAACCGCAACCTTGAAACTTCTGAATATCGTTTCTTATGTCTTTGTCTATGAGTGTATCAAATTCGATTAAAATCGGACCACTCCTTCTATAACCCGATTTTTTCGATTATCGATTTTCGATATTTATCTGGTGTACCTCGACTCAAAACTTAGCTAAGAACACTCGCAGACGCTTATAGTACAACTGTGTAAATTTTCAAGAAAATAGGTTCAACCGTTTCGGAGTCTATAGGTAACGGACACACAGACACACATACACACAAAGTTCCATTTATAAATGAGTTTAGTTTATTATTATTATTATTATTATTATTATTATTATTATTATTATTATTCAACAGTTTTTAAAATAATGTCTAATTTTATAATTTAATTGAGTTTTGAAATGTGAAATATTTCTATCGTATTTCTACCCACCACCTCTCAAAAACACGTGTTACTCCATATCTCTGTGTTGGTGAAGTATTGATGAACTTAAATTACCCAAATGAAAGCGAAAGTTTCGTCTTTGAGAAACACGATAGACTGAAGAGGAAGCCACAAAAAGGCAATTCAGGTTTCAGCAGTTTCAGCTAAGACCACCGTCCGCCCTACCAATGCCCGAGGCTGATCCACTCTCGAGTTGGCCTCCTGATCCATGTCAGCTTTCAGACATCTTAGAGGCACCGAATGAATCAATCACGAACACGAGGGGTGACGACGACGTTTCGACCAAGGAAAGGCAGGTGAAAATATTGTCATAGCGAGAAAAGAAAAGGCAAAAGTTCTTTTTACTTTATTCATTGGCACGTTTTTGAATAGGGTGAAGAAGTTAAGTTACAATTGGGACATCATTGCTACTTCTGTTTGATCTTCAGTCAATGAAAACACCCGCTTTTTAATCTGCCCTGTGAACACGTGATTAGCAAAGTGGAGGAAGGAGAGCTGAATTCATACCTTTACCAAGAGTACTTGTGTGAAAGTGTGTACAACTAACTCAGATGTTTTTCTGAGTCGTTAACCATAGCACTACCGACACTAATTTCTTTATTTGGGAATTGGCATTGGTTCGTTGGTTGGTTGGTTGGTTGGTTGGTTGGTTATGACCGATAAAATAAGGAAAATTTCTGTAACCCAGCTTATAGGATCTCTTCTCTCCTTCAAGTCGGAGTCAACCCTATCACCTAGTAAACAGTAGCCACCGACCGTTCATCCCGGTGAAGAACAATTCATTTCGGTTCTTTTAACATTTGAGGAGCGGATCATCAAAGATGAAGGAAAAACCTGAAGCAACTGAAATGTGGAACTACAGAAGGATGCTGCGAATATCATGGATCGAGCATGTGAGCAATGATGAGGTCTTGGAAAATCTTGGAGAACCTGATACTAACAGGCCAGATAGAGGGAAGAAGAGACAGGGGAAAGCAACGGATAACATATTTGAAGGACCTAATCAGGTGGATGACGGAACGAGGGTTGCATAGTGTAACAGGAGAAGGCGCGCTCAGAGCCATCAGGGATAGGGAAACCTAAAAAGCCATGATCACCTATGTCCTGAAGGGACAGGGCACAAAGACAAAGAAGATTTGAAGAGAAGAGATAGATTGTACAAAAAGTCAGTTGAACAATTTTTCCATTTAAAGAAAACAAATGTAAAAAAAAGATATATACTAATTTCTATTGTTATATATATATATATATATATACACGTGTTTGGTTCCGTTTGGTTTTTTTTTCTTTACTGCGGAATCTTGAATGTTTGTTCTTGTTCTGCTGGTTTCTTTTTTTTTCTCCCCATTTATCCGACGACTTAGTACGCCGGATTGTAACGGATTTAGGTTCTGTTTGTTAATGGTTTTTTCGAAAGTTTATATTGGCATAAATTTGCGGAGTGCATTCTTACAGAGTCTAAGTAATTATTATTATCATTATATATATATATGTACAAAAATATATATATAGTCATCCGCAGACAGATTTGTTTCGCTGTATCACAGCTCATCAGTACGGTTAGACTCCGATTGCTCCTTAACCGAGGCTCGAAACCCGACTGAACTGGCGTCAGTCAGCGACTCTACCCCTGGGCTTTTTAGCATATATCATATTACGCGCCTAATAGCTAGCGTGCTCCAATTCATTTTTACTGAATGAGCATATATCTATATATAATCCTGAATATATATTGTTAAATATAACAGATAATGAATGTCTATTATGTTTAATCATAAGCCGTTCTAAACATCGTATTTTGGCTTTAATTTCAGGTGAAATTAAAGACAAAAACTGTCCAACATTTGGATAATTTTTTATTATGCTGGTTCTAAGCATTCGGTTCACATAATCCATCTTCAGAGAGGTTACAAGGACGTTAACATAAATACATCTACCATCAAAGATGATATTATCTATCTATCTATCTATCTATATATATATATATATATATATATATATATATATATTTCTTTTTTTTTAATTTTTTTTATTTGTGAATATTTAAACGTTCTATAATAAATTGTATTGAACACTTTTTAATACAACTGTGTATTGTTCTAATGTAATTATGACTGAAAACTAAGTAATTAAATAATTGTATCTATCTATATGTATATTTTTTTAATTATGAGTTCAGCAGATATGCAAAATTAGAAAAGAGTGTAAGACAAGGATGTCCTAGCAGTATTTATAATTGGCGGACACAATCTTCATAACATAAAATATGCAAATGACACAATATTAATGGCAGATACAGAAATAAAACTACAAAAGCTCCTGCAGAAGGTAGTGAAGGAAAGCGAGAAGAAAGGATAGATATTTACTCTTCTCCGACACAAGGTTTTTTTAATGTGGGGTGCCCGAACGCGTACGGACGGGCGAAGGATAAAAAATTCCCCAGTCCCCGCAACCCCCGGTTGAGCTGGCCCCGGTGACGAACAGGTGAAATAGGGTGGCGCGTCCGCGGGACACTGTGCCGCGGGACCGGGCATCTATTCAGTGTAATTTTTTTCTCAGATGCACCTCTGTCCTCGCGAACGGAGCTCCAACTGAGCCGCACTCTGCCTTCGAGGACAGAGGCGCAACTGAGAGAAGACAGACAGCATGATTGTCAAGGGTAAATTCAAAATACAAATTACAATTCGGAAATACCAAATTAAGCAGGTACAAAAATTTAAATATCTTGGAAGTGTTCTAACGGAGAACGGAACATTTGACACTGAAATCCGAATACGAATTGGGATAGTCTAAGATGCACTTCAAAAGCTAAGTAGTGTGTTAAGAGACAGAAAAAATATTCTTAGAAACAAAGAGAAGCATTGGACTTATTTTTATGTCGAGCAGGAATGGTTATTTACGTACGAGTAACTGGGCTGGATGAAGTACACTCAAGCGTTCGATAAAATAAGCCATAACGATCTGTTAGAACTGCTTAGCATTCTGGATATATTTGGGAAGGATATTAGAATTACCAAGAACTTATACCAGTAGAAAACTGCTTGCATACGTACAGCAAATATACAAAAATAAAAAAGAGTGTAAGACAAGGATGCATCATCTTACCGGATTTATTCAACCTATACAGCGAAAGGCTTTTGAGATTATTAGTAGTTCTACCGAGATTAATTATTGTCGGCTACAATCTAAGATCGACCGATGACGAGGTGTTGATAGCAGACACGGAAAGATAAATACAAATCTCCCACAGAAGGTAGTAAGGGAAGGCGAGAAGAAAGGACTAAGCATAAATAACAAGAAGGAAAAAAAAAATGGTCGTTGGTTAAAAGATGAGCTCAAAATGTAAATTACAAATCGGAGATGCCATAAACAAACAAATACAAAAATATAAGTAACTTGAAAGTGTTCTAACAGAGAAGGGACAATGTGACACTGAAATCCGATGGTGAAATGGGATATCCAAAGATGCACTTCAAAAGCTAAGCAGAGTATTAAGAGACAGATACAAATTCGTTAAAAACAAAGAAAAGAGTACGGAACTGTTAGGTGATGTTGGCCCTCTTATATGGCAGTGAATGCTTGAGAATTTCCTCAAAGAACAAACTTAAATCAACAAAAATGTAGCAGTATTTACATTATTTGGAATATTGTCCTCATCTTTGTTGTTATTTGTACGACGTTTAATAATAGATCATTCTATTTGTCTATAGTTCTGAGATTAGGTAATATTTACAGTATTTACATTATTCGGACTCTTGTCCTTATCTTTGTTGCCATTTGTACGACGTTTAATAATAGATCATTCTATTTGTCTATATTTATGAGATGAGGGAGAATTTACAGTATTTACATTATTCGGACTATTGTCCTCATCTTTGTTGCCATTTGTACGACGTTTAATAATAGATCGTTCTATTTGTCTATATTTCAGAGATGAGGTAGTATTTACAGTATTTACATTATTACGACTATTGTCCTCATCTTTGTTGATATTTGTAAGACATTTAAGCATTTCCACGTCTCCCTATCCCTGGTGGCTCTTAGCACGCTTTCTCCTGTTCCACCATGCAACCCTCGTTCCGTCATCCACCTGATCAGGTCCTTCAAATATGTTATCCGCTGCTTTTCCCTGTCTCTTTTCCCTCTCTGGCCTGTTAGTATCAGATTCTCCAAGCCTTTCTTCCTCATTGCATGTTCCAGGAACTTTAGCTGTCTCTTTCTGATGTTCAGTATTAATTTACTTATCGTTTTTATCCTTTCCAAAACCTCATCATTGCTCACATGTTCGATTGAATCGACTGTCCGAAAAGTTGTGTTGGCTAGATTAAAGGCGTGAAGATAGTAAATTTTCGGACCCTACACCCTGAAAAAAAAAACCATTGGCATATTTACGACTCTTGATAAAGTTATATCGAATATATGGAATTAGTTCAGTTTGTCCAGTTCGGTTTTCGATGCTAATTTCTGAAAGCATCACATTAATCTTACGAACATTCGTTTTGTTCTGGTTCAAAGTGAACAAAAAAATAACTGGCGAAGGTTGGAGATATATAAAGTTGTAGCTTTTGTATAGCAGTGAATACTGAAACATTTTCTCACTGATGAAGAAACTTGAAGCCATAGAAATGTGTTTCTTCGGATGGATGCTGAGAAGATAAACAACTATGAAACCAACGAAACTGTTGTAACTTTGTCTTTGTTCAAAATAACTGAGATTTTTTTTATAATCATATTGCCCCAAGCAAGGCAGTTTCATCAAGACCAGGTACACGTACGAAAATAACCGTCCCTGATCAACCTGAAAATAAGTTCGATGCGAATCCAATAAAGAATATGAAGAAAAATCAATTATTTTTTCTTCTTAATGGCATGTTCCTTTTTTTTACATACTAATACTCAGTAACGACCCCCCCCACCAACCGGCTTGCGTCTTAGTGGCTTTATTGTCTTGATTTATTTCTTTTATTATCATATCGCCCCAAGTAAGACTGTTTACTGCCACTAGTGCGCAGGGGGTTACATAGGAGGGAAGTTATGAGAAACAGTGACAGGCTATAGAGGGTGTCAGGAAGTGGGTAACAGAAGGATGTGAATACTGATGAGAGTGGAATATCGCCCCAAGCAAGGAAGTTTACCGCCACTGTTGTGCTGGGGATTATATAGGAGGAAAGTTATGAGAAAGAGTGACAAGTTATAGAGGGTGTCAGGAAGTGGGTAAGAGAAGGAGGAGAATACTGATGAGAGTGGAGTGGACGGAAAAAGGAGCATGAGAGAAAGAGAGAGAGAATGTAAGTCAGTGAGATATGAAATGACTACTGACTTAAGAATTATGAAGACCGTTAATACTGAAGGAACGAAAGACTAGTTTATAAAACGAAGAAGTGCTTTATCAAAAACTTATCAGTCAGTTAAGTGCCATACGTGATACACGCTTGGGTGATCATGTCTCGAAAGAGACATGACTGACTAGGCAAAAGATTATCCCACAGTAGGTTGCCATTACTTTCTGCGGTAGACTGGTTGCCAGCCAAGGCTATAGAACCCAGTCTGTCCTGTTATTTGATCCATAAGTGGAGGGAAGAGACGGATTAATAACTTTCCTAGGGGTATTTGCGCGCTATACAATGAATTCAACTGGAATTCGAACACAGATCCCCCGTTTCTTGTTACGAGCCGATATGAACTTCGATCACTGGTGCCGCCTAAGCACGAATTTACACGAGATACTAGATTAGCAATTAGGTCCCACCCTTTTACAGTTAAACAGATAAGATGTAACCGTAAATTCTACTCCAACAGCTTCTTTTCTCGCGCTTCCTGCCTGTGGAACTCCCTTCCACAAGTCTGCTTTCCCGACAGTTACAATCTCCAGGTGTTTAAATGTAAGGTCAATAGACACCTCCTATCACACTAACTCCCAATTATTCTCAGAAAACTCTCATCTCCCAACCCTCATTCTCGGTATCCTTACCCGCCTATCACCCACCCTCTGACATTTCCCATATTTAACCATCCTTTCTCCACTCTATGTAGCCCCCTGCGCAGTAGTGGCAGTGACATGCCTTGCTCGGGGTGAAACGCTTATAAAAAAGAAAATCCACTGCACCACAAAAATACCTGTTGCATAAAAACAATGCGGCCATCACCTTCTTTGCAGATCAAACGGCCTTGGCCTTCTTTGAAGCAAATAAAGAGTTGTATTTCCACTGATGATCTCTTTGTCTCTGGCTCAAAGTGATGATCGCAAAACTCATCCTCGGTGAGGAAATCCTCAAAGAAAACATTTGGATGTACCTCAAACTTTTCCCCTGATGTGATCTTTTTACTTTTGATATGGTGTCAGAAGACGTAAGACGCATCGAGCAGAAACATTCGTCATGCAAAATTCCTTGAGCAGAGAATTCTCATATTTCATACGATATATGCTAACTGAGTGCATGGTCATCAGCAAAAGATACAACCCAAAATGCCAAATACAGGTGGGGGATAACAGAATCAAACAAGTACAAGAATTTAAGTACCTAGGAAGTGTTCTAACAGAAGATAGAAAGTGCGACACGGAGATCCGAAGGCGAATTGGCATGGCAAAGGACGCGTTCCAGAAGATGAGCAAAATACTAACACACAGGAAAATCTCAATAGAAACGAAGAAAAGAGTACTAGACTGCTACGTGGTCAGTTCTTCAATACGGCAGTGAATGCTGGACAATATCATCGAAAATGAGGACAAAACTGGAAGCGGACGAAATGTGGTTCTACAGAAGGATGCTACGGATATCGTGGACTGAGCATGCAAGCAACGATGAGGTGTTAGAAAGAATGGCAACAAAAAGGAAATTGATGCTGAGCATCAGGAAGAGACAACTGAAGTTCCTGGGACACGCAATGAGGAAGGAGAGCCTGGAGAACCTGATACTGACTGGTCAGATAGAAGGAAGGAGAGACAGAGGAAGGCAGCGGATAACATATTTGCAGGGCCTGATCAGGTGGATGACGGAACGGGGGTTGCCAGGAGCAACAGGAGCAAACATACTAAGAGCCACAAGGGATAGGGAGACGTGGAGAGCCATGATCGCCTACGTCCTGAAGGGACAGGGCACATAGAAGAAGGAGAAGATGCTAATAGCAATGACTATTAGATTTATAATTATTCGCCCGTCATACATTAACATAGGGTGATCATGATCAATGTTTTACTCGGTGGTGCCATTTGCTAGCGTCCAAATCATGGGTCATCTTCAAGAATCTCTCTTCCTATCCTGCACTCTTTTTCGCTCTTATTAAACATAGGAAATCAACACTGAATGTAGCAACTATGATTTTATCAATGTTTCTCGGAGCTCAACCCATTTTCTGCAAGTACTTGATAACATCACGATGCCAAATTTTACCCATTTTAAAGAGAAGTCGGTAATAATTATATTGGAATTCATCTTTGAACTGTCAGATATCAGCTTCGTAATAGGTTAACGGCGAACCTACATTGAAGCGGTCGCATTAGAATAAAAAACTTGAGTTAATCATCTACTCCGCAAATCCTCATCTAATGTGGCTACTTGACAAATTTGTAAGTAGGAAATGTCCATTTTCACAATAGTAGAACTAAGCAGTAAATACGACGAGTCCTACTCTACAACATAGAGAAACTTAAAAATTAAGAACTATAAAAACGTATAGCTACTAACAGAAAGAGACCGTTTTTTACGGTTTAACAACCTATTGCAGGTTATTTAAAGCCAGAAAATATTTTCAGATGTTAATCTATATGTTTTCTTTTTTGAAAACAATAATGATTTAGGGCATTCACGTACACTCAAATACCCCTGAGAAACGTTAATCTGTCTCTTCCCTCCAGCTATGGATCAAGTAACAGGACGGATTGGGTTCTATAGCATTGGTTGGCAACCAGCCTATCGTAGTAGAATCGCTCAATCGTGTATCACGTGTGACTGACTTACTGAATGATTTAGTGATAAAAAGTTGGGGCTACAAGAGATGGATTCATACTTTTCCTAAAGTTATTACAATACGAAGAAGCCAACGGGAATTGAAACTTGGCTTTTCGCTTAACAAATCCGAGGCATTATCCATTGCACCGTTCGCATATCCAAGCTTAGAATACCGGGTATTCCAAAGCGGTCACCCATCTAGGAACTAATCAGACACGACATTGCTTAATCTCGTTTATCGTACGGGAACCGGTATTTCAACGATCGTAAGTCAGAATAATGAAGAAAGGCGGACTAAAGAGTTTAACACTCGCAAGGCCAGATATGCGCAAGGAAACAGTGTAAAATACTTCTGCTTAGATGGTAGAGCAAAGACAAAGAGCGATGATATTGAGGCAAGAGTTAGAACAACAAGAGGAAGGAAGTTGGGGAGAGTTATGACTGTGTGCCTCTTGATAGGATATGCCTCGTAGAAGATAATTTACTGCAGACGATTAGAGTTGCATCAAAATCCAAATGATTAACGATGCGCTTCCAAATAAATGGTGCCACAGTTGTTTGACTGGTTCCCTGGTGGTTTCCTATCGATTGTTTTTGTGCATATATATATATATATATATATATATTGTAAGAAAGTTATGGAACACGTAGGTTTTAAACCCACTGTTCATGCATTTACTTTTATAAAGTTTTATAAACGTAGCTTGTGTAGTGATACTCTGCTTTTATAAACCATTGTAACAAACATTACAATATATATATATATATATATATATATATATATATATATATATATATATATTTCAGCTTCATAATTTGGCACAGAGCCGTCAGTCTGAATCATGCCAGTCGTTTAAAACTTCATTAACATACGCGACTATTTTTACGATTTTATGATTACCGCCATATTTCTTTTTTTTTTCACTTTAGGAAGTAAGTGATAATGGCTCTCCACAACTTCTTATCTTTTGTAGCTCTAAGACGATGTTTCCCAAACTTTTTTTTTTATCTGGGTCACATTTTCGGAATTAAAATTTTGCTTACACCTCACCAAATTCTATGTGAAAAAATGTACAGTACTGTGAAAAGGTATTAGGACAAGAACTATTTTATCTTTTACGAGGCATATTGACAGAAAATAAACAATTTAATTAATTTGATTTGATTTACTCAACAAATGCTTTAACAAGAAAAAAATACTTGTTACAAAATAAATTTAATATTTAGTATAATAGCCTTTTGCTTTGAAATAATAAAATAATTGCGACAATTTACCAATCGCACCTAGTATATATATATGCATACAGTTCTGTACAAAAGTATTAGGACAAGAAATATTTTATCTTTTATGAGGCACATTCACAGAAAATAAACAATTTAATTAAAGTAATTTTATTTCACTTACTAAAATGCTTTAACAAGAAAAAATACTTGTTAGAAAATCAATGTAATATTTGGTATAATACCCTTTTGCTTTGATCACAGCCTTCATTCTGTCAGGCATTGGCATCACAAGCTTCTTCAATGTATCTAATTATATCTCCTGCCAAGCAGCTTCTGTTTGTTTCCAAAATGTGTTTTGCAAAGTAACATTAGATTTATAAATTCGGGAGTGGGGAATAAGAAAAAAGTCAGTCATATCCAAGGATAATAGAATAATGAGTAGTTTCAAAATAACTTGTTTAATAGAAAATAAGAAATATTAAATATAACTTCTTTTTAATACATTTCTTTCATACCTAGTATTAAATAATCAATATATACCTAGTTTCATACCTTTCATACCTAGTTTTAAATAATCAATATATGTTAGCAAATTTCCTTGGCTTTTCACCCTGTATTTGAATTTCAGAATGTTTTTTAGGAAAATCACCCCTGTCTTAATACTTTGCACACTACCGGTAGTGTGCAAAAGTGTTAGGACAGGGGTGATTTTAAACTTTATTTTGATGCTTCATAAAAGATAAAATAGTTCTTGTCCTAATACTTTTGCACAGTACCATGACCTTCTTTATAAAGAAGGTCATGACAGTACTGTACATAAAAAACAAACAAGCAAAGCAAGAGAGGCTTAAAGGGAGATAACCGCGGAGTAGCAGTTAAAACATTTCATGATAACTGTTTCCTCCAATTTGGGAACCATATTTTCTATATTCTTAATACTTGATGTGAGACAAAATTATCACTTTGATAAAATCGGTAAATAAGAATCCCAATTTGCCAACTGTAGATTGGGATAAAAATCAAGCTGGTACTTTAAATAACTGGAAAGTGTTCCAACAGAGGACGGAAAGTGCGACACTGAGATCCGAAGGCGAATTGGCATGGTCAAGTATGCATTCCAGAAGCTGAGTATGGTAATGAGAGACAAGAAAATTTCGATGGAAACAAAGAAAAGTACTGGATTATTATGCTTAGTCTTTCCTTCAATATTATAGCAAATGCTGAACAATCTCGCCAAAGACGAGAGAAAGATTTGCAGCAACCGAAATGTGGTTCTACAGAAGGATGCTGAGGATAACATGGACCGAATATCTGAGCAGCGCCGAGATTTTGGAGAGGAGAGAAACGAAACAAATTGAAACTTAGCATCAACAAAAGACAGCTGAAGCTTCTGGGATATGTAATAAGGGATGAGGGTTTGGAAAATCTGATACTCACAGGATGGATAGAGGGAAAGGGAAAAGAAACGCGTGACATATTTGATGGGATTGAGCAAATGGGTGGCAGAGCAGATTTGGGAGGGTTAACAAGAAAAAGGGTGTTAAGAGCGTCAAGGGGTAGGAAGATGTGTAAGGCCATGATCGCCTACATCTTGAAGAGACACGGCACATAGTAGAAGAAAATATCCATATAATTACAAGTAATTCTTAATAATATTTTAAATTTTGTAATCAGGATGTGCGTTGTGGCACAGTGGATATCGGCTCGGAACGAGAAACTGGGGAGCCGAGTTCGAATTCCAGTTGAATCCATTGTATTCACTTACGCGCAAATACCCTTGGGAAAGGTATTAATCCGTCTCTTCCTTATGGGTTAAATAGCAGGACAGATTGGATTCTATAGCCTTGGTCGGCAACCAGTCTACCGCAGAAAGCAATGGCAACCTACTGCGGGATAATCTTCTGCCTAGTCAGTCATGTCTCTTTCGAGACATGATCGCCCATGTGTGTATCACGTATGGCACTTAACTGACTGAATCAGGATGTGGTTTGATGGATATCGGTTCGGAACGAACAATCGAAGAGCTGAGTTCGAATTCCAGTTGAATTCATTGCATTCAATTAAGGTTTCTTGGTTTCTGACGATTTTTTTCTCTTTTGCTAATCCGTTACTTAACATTTGGAAGTCGTCATATACTTCGGATTTCAGTGTCATATTTTCTGTTTTCCACTGTAGCACTTCCCAGATATTTAAATTTTTGTACTTGCTTGATTTTGGTTTCTCTAATTTGTAGTTTGGGATGTTTCCTGACTGGCAAGCATACATTGTCTTTTTACCATAAGTATGTGCGTT
The DNA here is from genome assembly GCA_037127315.1 of Ascarosepion bandense. Classification (NCBI taxonomy): domain Eukaryota; kingdom Metazoa; phylum Mollusca; class Cephalopoda; order Sepiida; family Sepiidae; genus Ascarosepion; species Ascarosepion bandense. Next base: position 278,973 of record JBBBDQ010001397.1, on the reverse strand, counting down.
GTGGTGCAGTGGATATCGGCTCGGAACGAAAAATCGGGAAGCCAAGTTCGAATTCCAGTTGAATTCATTTGCGCAAATATCGTTAGGAAAAGTATTAATCTGTCTCTTCCCTCCGGTTATGGGTTAAATAACAGAAGAGATTGGGTTCTATAGCCTTGGCTGGCAACCAGTCTACCACAGAAAGTAATGGTAACCTACTGCGGGATAATCTTCTAACGAGTTAGTCATGTCTCGAAAGAGATATGATCGACCAATCGTGTACCACGTATGGCGCTCAACTGTCCGTCGGTGCTCAGTTCATTTTTCACACTTTCCTTTGCTATCTTCTTCAAGAACTTCTACAGTTTTCCTTATGCCTGTTTTCATTTGTATATGTGATTCAGATTATCCTTGCCAACAATGAATCCTGACAAGACTTTGATTTTATGTTTTGTTTAACTGCATATCAACCAATGTCGGTTATTCAATGCCAAAAAAGGTGGGGTTTTAAGGTATTTTTTTAAATTGATCGATTATAGTGAGAAGGTTGATTTAGTCAGATTTTGATAAACCATTTATTTTTTTATTTTTTATTTTATTTTAGAAAACTGAATATGTCTTCTAGTTTTGTATTAAAAATGTATTGCTGGTAATATTTTTTTTCCTCAAAAATGTGTTATGGAAATAAGTTTTTCCTTCAGAAAAGTATTGATGGTAACATTTTTCTTTCAAAAATGTATATTTTTCTAAAAAAGTCAATTCTTATGTACATCTATCTAAACTTATTTATAAATGGAACTGTGTGTGTGTGTGTGTGTGTGTGTGTGTGTGTGTGTCCGTTACCTATAGATTCCGAAAGGGCTAAATCGAATTTCTTGAAAATTTACACAGTTGTACTATAAGCGTCTGCCAGTGTTCTTAGCTAGGTTTTGTGTCGAGGTACCCCCGATAAATATTGAAAATCGATAATCGAAAAAAATCGGGTTATAGAAGGAGTGGTCCGATTTTAATCGAATTTGATACACTCATAGACAAAGACATAAGAAACGATATTCAGAAGTTTGAAGGTTGCAGTTCTTACAATTGTGCAGAAAATAGATAATATACATACATATATATATATATATATATATATATATATAAGGCAAGATGTTTGTGTGTCTGTTTATCTGCATGTATGTCTGTATTTTTTCAGCCCTTTTATTTTAGTTTTTGATTCGGGTTTGGCTCTAAGTAGGTATAATTGTAGTTCTTAGTCTCAGCCATGATAGCATTTACTCAGAGGACTTATTTAGCCTTCAAAATCCAGTTTACGACGAAAAACTTATTTGATATCGATATCAGGAAATCAAAATTTGACTTACATCCATTCATTTTTCTTTCAGTCTACGGTTTCGCTTTAACTGGAAACAACTATTGCTTTTTAGTCTTTCGTGCCAACGTCCAAAGAGTCTGAGCTCCAGGACCATAGATTAGTTTTAAAGCTTTCATTACACTCGAGCAACGCCGGGCTATACTGCTAGTATATATATATATATATACTAGATGCGATTGGTAAATTGTCGCAATTATTTTATTATTTCAAATATTCTATAGGCTGAGTCTGAGCTCCAGGACCATGGATTAGTTTTAAAGCTTTCATTACACCCGAGCAACGCCGGGCTATACTGCTAGTATTTTTATAAAAGTATTTCATTGTGTTTTGACCCCAGTTTTTTTTTGGGGGGGGTGGTAACTATTTGCCCATAGCTGGGACCTTAATAGGTACTACCACTCCGGGTTAGGGTGGACCTGGGAACAACAGCAATTAAGAGGTGGTTCCATGCGTCCTCCCAATCAGAGGCTTTGCTGCCGGATGTAGTTTACCGTCATACCCAGGACCCTGGCAAGACCACATTGTTGTAAAGAGAAGAGCACAGACGTATCTTGGACTCCTTCCTAATTATTGTGTATTTATTGAATTAATTTCCTTTCTGCGTGCACTTGATTTGCTTCCAGTGTGGAATCTGCATTATTCTCTTATTTCCTTAATAAATCAACTTTTTTTTTGTCGTAGTTTAATCTATCTTTTTGTCATTCCTATCTAATGCTTTTGCACAATCTATAAATAAAAATAAAAGGAAAGCTTATCTTATCAGACGTGTTTCATACTTTGATAGACTTTATCAAAACAAATACCTTGATAAATTCCCTCAGAGAACGAAACACATAGGGTGAGATAAGCTTTCATTTTTTCTTTATTTGTATTCTCATTTTACAGATATATTCATGATAATATTTTTACACATAATTTATAAAATATAAGACATAAAATATAACCATATTAATGATTCTGAATTGAAAAGAATTTTGGCAGCGTAGACTTGAGCAGAAATGTATTTCAGAACTGTAATGGAAGAACTGAGTTTGTGTTTTGTTTAATGGAATATCAGCCTCTGTAGGTTATTTAATCTCAAAAAGGTAGGTTTTTAAGGTATTATTTTTAATGTTCAATTATAATGAGGAGGTTGATTTAGACAGATTTTTTTTTATTTTAGAAAACTGAAGATGTCATCTAGTTTTGTATTAAAAAATGTATTGGTGGTAATACATTTTTTTCTTCAAAAATGTATTCCGGTAATAATTTTTTCCTTCAGAAAAGTTTTGATGGTAATATTTTTCTTTCAAAAAATGTATATTTTACTATAAAAGTCTATTCTTATGTATATATTTCTAGAAAAGTCTTTCATAGTGTTTTGACCCCAGTTTTGGGGGTTCAACTACTTGCCCATAGCTGGGACCCTAACAGTTGCTACCACTCCGGATCAAGGTGGACCTGGGAACAACATCAATTAAGAGGTGGTTCCATGCTCCTCACAACCTCCCAATCAGAGACCTTGCTGCCGGATGCAGTTTACCGTCGTACCTAGGATCAATGACAGATGAAAGAATATTACCAAACAGAAGTTATTTACTTTGAGGAAGAGTTTCAGTCACATAAGTCATCCAACATGGTGATTAAAGTTAAAAAAAACTTATGATGATAAATGACAAAAATAGGTGGTCAATGTAATATATTACCTTGAACGGCAGGGTAATTGACAGCTACATCCGACGGTGGGAGAGGTCAACAAAGGACAGGGGCGCTTGACAGATATATCCGGCCGTGGATGATGTCAGTAGGTTATGGTTGACAGATGCATCCGACCATAGACAAAAGTTAACTGGAGACAAAGGTTATTGACAGATACTTCCTGCTGTGGAGGAAGTCAACAAAGCGACAACCCGATAAAGTAAATATGCATGGGAATTTTAAGACTATATAAAATTTAGAATTTTTGGCTGAAAATACAGAGAACTCTCGCTGTCTTCTGACTCCCGACAGCACCTTCGTGTGTGTAATTTCTCTCCGGATGCCTTCCTGCTCCACACAAGCGTCACCGACGAAGAACAAAAATATAAGATTACATTTTCATATGTACGCGTTCTTGGTTAGTGTTGTTTGTCAAGATCCAGCGGCGTAATATATTAAAGAAACTTAAAGGAGTGAACTTATTCAAAAATATTTGCTCAATTATCAGTTAAGAAGACTCTAAAAAATATTCCAAGAGCAGTCCAAACAATGGCAGCTGCTGCAAGACTAAGAATCGACATGAAAATAAAAAAAAAACAGTGCCATACGTGATACACGCTTTGGACGATCATGTCTCGAAAGGGATATGACTGACTGGGCAGAAGATTATTCTCCAGTAGGTTGGCATTGCTTTCTGCGGTAGACTGGTTGCCAACCAAGGCTATAGAACCCACTCTGTCCTGTTTGGGGGGTTAACTATTTGCCCATAACTGGGACCTTAACAGGTGCTACCATTCCAGGTCAGGGTGGAACAACAGCAATTAATAGGTGGTTCCATGCTTCTCACAACCTCCCAATCAAAGGCCTTGCTACAGGGTGTAGTTTACCGTCATACCCAGGACCGAAATTCGTTCTCTCGGTAATTGTATTTTGTACCCAACTGTATATTGATGAAAAAAATGGTGCAATTCTGGTATAAATTAGCCATTCTCAAATGAGAGTCACTTGGCTCACTGGATATAAATACTGACTCTTAGAGATTTCACTCATATGTATAAATAATAAGTATAATGGTGAAAAAATACTAGCAATATTGTTTGCAATCAGCCATCTTGAAACAGGAGGCATTTGAATCACTGGGGAATAATTTTATCAAGGGGAGGATTTTCACCCCGATGTATAAATAATGAATATAAAGGTGAAAAAAATAATATCAATCTTGTTATGATTCTGTTGTTCTCAGAGACATTTCACTCACGGAGTTATAACTGCAGACAGCAATGGCGAATTTTAGCAAGAGTATTTATTTTAGTCAGATTTATGCCTGAGTATAATGACAGATATGATATAAATAAGTCTCGATTACAGTCAGTCAGTTAAGTGCCATACGTGATACACGCTTTGAGCGAAAGAGACATGACAGACTGGGCAGAAGATTATTCCGCAGTAGGTTGCCATTGCTTTCTGCGGTAGACTGGTTGCCAACCAAGGCGATAAAACCCAATCTGTCCTGTTAATTGACACATAAGTAGAGGGAGGAGGGATGTATATTATTACGTAGTAATTAGCAGGGATCAGTTTATGACTTCATAACAATAAAAAAAACCGATCCCCCACTTTATGACCAGTAGGAGCGTTAATCATGTTTCCAACTATTATACTCAGTCAGTCAGTTAAGTGCCATACGTAATACACGTTTTGAGCGATCATGTCTCGAAAGAGACATGACTGACTGGGCAGAAGATTATCCAGCAGTAGGTTGCCATTGCTCTCTGCCGCAGACTGGTTGCCAGCCAAGGCTATAGAACCCAATCTGTCCTGTTATTTGACTCATAGCTAAAGGGAGAACAGATATATAATATATTAGTAATTAGTGAGGAATCAGTTTATTACTTAATAACAATATAAAACCGATACCCCCACTTTATGACTATTAGAAGCCTAATTATGATTCCAACTATCATATTCAGTCAGTCAGTTAAGTGCCATACGTGATACACACTTGGGCGATCATGTCTCGAAAGAGATATGACTGACTGGGCCGAAGATTTTCACGTAGTAGGTTGCCATTGCTTTCTGCGATAGACCAACCAAGGCTATCGAATCTAATTTGTCCTGCTATTTAACCCATAACCTAAAATTATTTTTTATTTACTATTTAACCCATAACCAATAATTTTTTTTCTTCGAGTTTAAAATATTATTTGCTCCCGAGCGAGTCCCTGGTATTTATTTTTTGATTTCTTTGTTTCTCAAAAAGTTTTCTTTTGTAACAACTTTGTCTAAGAGAAACTATTTAATCCAGTCTTTGGCTTTAATGTGAGGGTAGGTCTGGGTTTTAATGTGAGGGTAGGTCTGGGTTTTAATGTGAGGGTAGGTCTGGGTTTTAATGTGAGGGTAGGTCTGGGTTTTAATGTGAGGGTAGGTCTGGGTTTTAATGTGAGGGTAGGTCTGGGTTTTAATGTGAGGGTAGGTCTGGGTTTTAATGTGAGGGTAGGTCTGGGTTTTAATGTGAGGGTAGGTCTGGGTTTTAATGTGAGGGTAGGTCTGGGTTTTAATGTGAGGGTAGGTCTGGGTTTTAATGTGAGGGTAGGTCTGGGTTTTAATGTGAGGGTAAGTCTGGGTTTTAATGTGAGGGTAGGTCTGGGTTTTAATGTGAGGGTAGGTCTGGGTTTTAATGTGAGGGTAAGTCTGGGTTTTAATGTGAGGGTAGGTCTGGGTTTTAATGTGAGGGTAGGTCTGGGTTTTAATGTGAGGGTAGGTCTGGGTTTTAATGTGAGGGTAAGTCTGGGTTTTAATGTGAGGGTAGGTCTGGGTTTTAATGTGAGGGTAGGTCTGGGTTTTAATGTGAGGGTAGGTCTGGGTTTTAATGTGAGGGTAGGTCTGGGTTTTAATGTGAGGGTAAGTCTGGGTTTTAATGTGAGGGTAGGTCTGGGTTTTAATGTGAGGGTAAGTCTGGGTTTTAATGTGAGGGTAGGTCTGGGTTTTAATCTACTAGATAATTTTCTTTTCTCTGTTGAAGGCAAATCATTTCCAGAATTCATAGAGTAATAACTGTCTCTACACAGTTGTGATTTTTTTCTTCTTCTTTCACTCAGTTCAAGTCGAAGGTGATTATAGCCCTCAGCATCTCTCTACGCCTTTCAGCTCTTAACCCTCCTCTTTTTGTTACTCCTCACGAACCCTGTTCTGCCATTTATTTGATCAAGTACATCAAGTATCTTACGCGTTGTATTTTTCCCTTTATCTCCTTACCTCTACCCGTCCAGTGAGTATCATATTCTCCAGGCCCCCTTTCTAATTTTAGAGGTCCCAAAATCAAGCGAGAACAACTTAAATTGAAGACGGAAAATGTGACATCGAAATCCGAAGACACATTGAAAGAGAGAAAATATACCTTCCAAAAGCTAATCGAATGATTAAGAAACGTACTTTGCGTTATCCAGAACTCTCTTACAGTGATTGCGAGTTTGTTCTCTAAAAGGATCAAGTATGGGGTCCTGGAGGACACCTGCATTAGTACGAAAGGAACTGGAAGGGTGGCCGTTCAAAATTACTTTCATTTCACAATTCGATAAGAAAAGATCTTTCCTAAGACACCGTAGATTTTCAGCTTCTGGATAATATCAGACATATTTTGACTATAAGGATGTATTTTTATACGTTCAGAGTGAACCCCCAAACAAAACACTATTTGTCTATATTTGAGACCCTAAACAGTAATAAAATAACAAAAATACTTTGCTCTTTCCTCTTAATAATATTAATAAAACTGCTTTTATGAAGTGTGTGGCCTTTTTCATTGTAGTATGTTTTTTAGCGAAATCTTTGAAGTGCCTAGTGTGTGTACACACACACACACACACACACATATATATATATATCACATCGCTCATTTGCTAATGAATTAGAGCACTCTGGATATTGGGCGTGTATAATGATAATGTATACGCTAAAAAGTCTGCCTTCTTCTACCGAGTGCCGATAGCCCAGAGGTAGAATCGCCGACTGACGCCAATTCGATCGGGTTTCAATCCTTGGTTAAAAGCAATCGGAGTCTGACCGTACTGATGAGCTGTGATACAGCGAAACAGATCTGTGCGGATGACTATATATATATGATGATTAACCAGTTCTTGATCAGAGTCAAATTATACAAATGCTCAATACATATATAATGTCAGTCAGTCAGTTAAGTGCCATACGTGATACATGTTTTGGGCGATCATGTTTCGAAAGAGACATGACTTACTGGGCAGAAGATTATCCCGCAGTATGTTGCCATTGCATTCTGTGGTACACTGGTAGCCAGCCAAGGCTATAGAACCCAATCCGTTCTATTATTTAACCCAAAACTAGCAGGAAGAGACGGATTAATACCTTTCCCAAGAGTGTTTGTGCCTAAGTGAATGCAAAAGATTCAACTGGAATTTCGAACGGCTCCCCGATATTTCGTTACGAGTCGATATCCATTGAACCACAACACATATAGAGCTTTTAAATCTTCTAATTCGGAAGGTCAGCTGATTACGCTACTTTGGTTCCACACTTTCGGTAACTTTAAGAGTTTTATATTAACTGTTACCACACACACACACACACATATATATATATATATATATATATATATATATATATATATTAAGAAATATTTTATAAACACAAAAATTATAAATTAAAAATATTTAGTATTACAGTGAAATGTAATGAATTTTTTTTTTAAATAATCATATCACCCCAAGCAAGGCATTTAACTGCCACTGTTTTGCAGGGGGTTACATTGGAGGAAATTTTTGAGAGAGAGTGGCAGGTTATAGGGTGTGTCAGGAAGTGGGTAAGAGAAGGATAGAATACTGATAAGAGTGGAGTGGACGGAGAAGGGTGCATGAGAGAGAGGATGCAGGTTAGTGAGATAAGAGATGGCTATTGACTTTACATTTAAATTCTTGGAGATTGTCGCTGTCAAGGAAGCAGGTAAATGGAAAAGAATTCCACAGACGGGAAGTGCGAGAAAAGAAGCTGCTGGAGTAGAATTTGCGTTTACAATTTATTGGGTTCACAGTAAAAGGTTCGAACCTAGTTGCTAATCTTTAGCTCGAGTAAATCTATATATAGGGGGCAGCAGTGAGCTAAGTTCATCGGAGCAGAAGCCGTGAAAATATCTGTAAAATAATTTTCTTAGAAAGTAAAAAAATCTCACACTGAAGATCATTTTCCTTTTACCATGTTGTATTGCTATCACCTTCAGTATTAAAATAAAGAAAACAAATTGACTTAGTTAATCTCTGTTGATTTACAAGCATGTTGCCATCCAATCATCTATTTATTTCTTTTATATCGTTGCTATTTGGCTTTTAGAGAGTGACCTTGAAGCAGTCGGAAGAAGATTAATGGTAATTGATTCGGCCTTGTGTCATACTTAACCGAACTCTCTACAACTTACAGGTTATCATCAGGTTGGGTGGAAATTGGAGTTTGAGTTTGAGTTTGAGCATATCAACACCTCTGTGGGTTATTTAATGCCAAAAAAGTGGGGTTTTAAGGTATTTTTTTAATATTTGGTTATAGTGAGAATGTTGATTTAGTCAGTTTGAGTTTAAGTTTTATTTAACGGCATATCAACCTCTGTGGGTTATTTAATGCCAAAAAGGTGGGGTTTTAAGGTATTTTTTTAATATTTGGTTATAGTGAGAATGTTGATTTAGTCAGTTTGAGTTTAAGTTTTGTTTAACGGCATATCAACCTCTGTGGGTTATTTAATGCCAAAAAGGTGGGGTTTTAAGGTACTTTTTTAATATTTGGTTATAGTGAGAATGTTGATTTAGTCAGTTTGAGTTTAAGTTTTGTTTAACGGCATATCAACCTCTGTGGGTTATTTAATGCCAAAAAGGTGGGGTTTTAAGGTATTTTTTTAATGTTTGGTTATAGTGAGAATGTTGATTTAGTCAGTTTGAGTTTAAGTTTTGTTTAACGGCAAATCAACCTCTGTGGGTTATTTAATGCCAAAAAGGTGGGGTTTTAAGGTATTTTTTTAATATTTGGTTATAGTGAGAATGTTGATTTAGTCAGTTTGAGTTTAAGTTTTGTTTAACGGCATATCAACCTCTGTGGGTTATTTAATGCCAAAAAGGTGGGGTTTTAAGGTACTTTTTTAATATTTGGTTATAGTGAGAATGTTGATTTAGTCAGTTTGAGTTTAAGTTTTATTTAACGGCATATCAACCTCTGTGGGTTATTTAATGCCAAAAAGGTGGGGTTTTAAGGTATTTTTTTAATATTTGGTTATAGTGAGAATGTTGATTTAGTCAGTTTGAGTTTAAGTTTTGTTTAACGGCATATCAACCTCTGTGGGTTATTTAATGCCAAAAAGGTGGGGTTTTAAGGTACTTTTTTAATATTTGGTTATAGTGAGAATGTTGATTTAGTCAGTTTGAGTTTAAGTTTTGTTTAACGGCATATCAACCTCTGTGGGTTATTTAATGCCAAATAGGTGGGGTTTTAAGGTACTTTTTTAATATTTGGTTATAGTGAGAATGTTGATTTAGTCAGTTTGAGTTTAAGTTTTGTTTAACGGCATATCAACCTCTGTGGGTTATTTAATGCCAAAAAGGTGGGGTTTTAAGGTACTTTTTTAATATTTGGTTATCGTGAGAATGTTGATTTAGTCAGTTTGAGTTTAAGTTTTGTTTAACGGCATATCAATCTCTGTGGGTTATTTAATGCCAAAAAGGTGGGGTTTTAAGGTATTTTTTTAATGTTTGGTTATAGTGAGAATGTTGATTTAGTCAGTTTGAGTTTAAGTTTTGTTTAACGGCATATCAACCTCTGTGGGTTATTTAATGCCAAAAAGGTGGGGTTTTAAGGTACTTTTTTAATATTTGGTTATCGTGAGAATGTTGATTTAGTCAGTTTGAGTTTAAGTTTTGTTTAACGGCATATCAACCTCTGTGGGTTATTTAATGCCAAAAAGGTGGGGTTTTAAGGTACTTTTTTAATATTTGGTTATCGTGAGAATGTTGATTTAGTCAGTTTGAGTTTAAGTTTTGTTTAACGGCATATCAACCTCTGTGGGTTATTTAATGCCAAAAAGGTGGGGTTTTAAGGTATTTTTTTAATGTTTGGTTATAGTGAGAATGTTGATTTAGTCAGTTTCAGTTTAAGTTTTGTTTAACGGCATATCAACCTCTGTGGGTTATTTAATACCAAAAAGGTGGGGTTTTAAGGTATTTTTTTTAGAATATTCAGTTATAGTGAGAAGGTTGATTTAGTCAGATTTTAATGAAAATTTTTTGTTTTTATTCTTTTTTATCTAATAAAACTGGGAATGTCTTCTAGTTTTGTATTCAAAAATGTTTTGCTGAATTTTTTTTCTTCAAAAATGTATTGTTGGTAATATTTTTTTTTCAGAAATGTATATATTTCTATAAAGGTCGATTTTTATGTATATATTTTTATAAAAGTGTATTTTTATACTTTCATAGTGCTTTCACCTCAGTTTGGGGGTTTAACTATTTGTTGGAACCCTAGCAAGTGCATCCACTCCTGGTCAGGGTGGACTTAAAAACAACAGCAATTAAGAAATGGTTCCATGCTCCTCACAACCTCCCAATCAGAGGCCTTGCTGCCGGATGCAGTTTACTGTCATATCCAGGAAAATAGAGATTGGAATTGTGGATTGGAATGTGTGGAAGAATGAAAGTATACATTTTGCATGTTTAACTAGAAATTACTGAAAAAGACTAACAAGAATTTGTAGAAATTAATGATCAATTAGAAACATTATTAAGATGTTAAGGGTAGAGTTCGTAGTAGTCCTTGAAAGAGTGAGTTTATGTGTACGCGGGCAGGAACGTATATGTGTATGTATGTATGTATGAGGGTTAGTTTGATAGGAATGTCTTTGAAGATATCGCTCAGTGTGAATGGGGAAAGGCAGGAGGTGAGAGGTGAACGATGAAGAAGGTGGTGAGAGAGAGAGACAATAATAATACAATCGCTTGACTTTGTCAAAGTTACGTGTTAATTACGCTTATATCATTTATTTCTGAAGAGGGTCGTCTTGTTTCGTGTTTTTATTTCGTTTTCGAATTCACTCCCGGATGTGATTCTGGTCTATCCATTGAACGACAAACATTTCGCATCAAGGTGTGAAATTTTGCAAGTTTTGTGTATGTTAAGCAAAGTTTGTAAATTCCAGAAAATTCGTTTATTTCTAACAATGAGTCAGATTTGAATTTTAAATGAAGATATTGCTTTGTTCATTACAAACTCCCCCTCCAAAAAAAAAACAAAAAATAACAAACAGAACCTATATATTTTCGAAACATTTAATCAGTAGGACGACGCAGATGGGTAGATCGAGATGCACAGTGGTTCCAACAACACTGGGCCTCTCCTCAGACATCAAATGACTTCCTAGCCTGGCTGAGAGACCGATTTTAGGAGAAACTGTGATGTTGAGTGGGCACCTCACTCACCGGACTTGAAACTCTCAGATTTATATTTGAGGGGGTATCTGAAGAACAACTCTCAAACGATTGGTGAACTGAAGGCAGCAATCACAGAAAAAATCCCCAAAGAGAAATGTGTCCAAGTAATTAACAATTTTGCGCGACGTTTGCAAGTTTGCCCGCAACGCCCCGAAACTCATTTAGATCATATTTTGGAAAGATCGTGACTTTAATGCAAAGCGACCAATTTAACTAAAAATTTGGAGAATGAACGTACACAAACTGAAGTGTAAATCCACCAAGTTTCTTGAAAATAACTGGACCTTTGTAAAATTAATTACAATATTTATGGGTTCAGTTTGTTTACTTTTTGATCACCCTGTATATACAAGAAGTATTTTGTGCCAGTGCATGTTTTTAACAGCTGCATAGAGGTGGATGACGAACGTGTTTTGTGTTAAGTCTGTGAAGTGCTTTCATCAAAGTGGCCACCCATTTGCCCAAAACGAAATAAAAAAATGAAATATTCCTGTTCGCAAGTCCATATAAACCGGTACACTTGAGATTTAAGTTAATTTAGGATCTCCCCAGTTTGGTGTGGACAGTCCATCTGTCAAGCTAGTTCCGATGCTGTCTACTGGATTTGGCAGCCGCGGGTCGGGATACAGAGACTGACCGAGAGTGGTGGTAGGAGACTTCTTGCTGGTTGAGAGGAAGAGCTAATTTGTCCTCTGTTACGGGAGGAATTGTCCCGATTATCACTGATGTTATCCACCGACTGTACAAGTTTACCACCGAATAAGTAACCGTATATATTGATAAAAGGTTCCGAGTCCTTATTTCTCAATAAAGCATTAACTTCAGCTACTCGTTCAGAAATAACTAAACTGTCGATGGTGTACAACCGCTTACTCAGATAAGAAAAAAGACTTGTAAAAAAACAAGTTACAAAAACATTGACAACGGTCCCGGGGATGCGTACAGTCATATCACGTTGAATACACCGGTTCTATAAAAAAAGGGTTTACTACTACTTCTCCCACCCCTAAACTAAATGGGTCTGTTTGATTGGCTAAGACGATTTTCCTTGACCAATCATTGGACACCTAATTTTGGCAGGCTCAATGCAAAAATCCTTTTATCTTCCTCTTTTTTCAAATGTTCTAGCAAGGAACAACAGGTATGAAATTTCCTCTCCTTATTTGAGGCTACTTTGAACATTCTAAGAGCCGTCTAATTTATTTGGACGTTAAAGAACATTTCATAGTTGAACTTCTAAAGCCGCAAACATAATTAGTTTTGCAAGGACTTTTCTTCTCTGTTATTGCCTTAACAATTAATACTTGTTTCTTTATCTCTGTCTTGTATCTTTTGTATTCCTTTTTTTCAGCAATTCCAACTAAATTCACCTTAGTTCTCCTTCGATCACTGAAGTTAACAAACGTTGAGCCTGGTCAGTACCTAGATTGGTGACCACTTGGGAATAGCAGGTGCTGTAAACGTTTATTGACGGATGTGCGTTGTGGTGCAGTGGATATCGGCTCGGAAAGAGAAATCGGTGAGCCGAGTTCGAATTCCAGTTGAATGTCCTGCATTCACTTACGCGCTGGTACCCTTGGGAAAGGTATTAATCCGTCCCTTCCTTCCAGTTATGGTTAAATAGCAGTGTAGGACTTGGGACCCTGCCCTTAAACAAATCCCAATAAAACTTTCTCTGTCGAGGAGGAAGCCGGCTTAACCCAACTAGGATAAATGCGGCTTACATACATACATACATACATACATACATACATACATACATACATACAATAACATGAATTGGTAGAAGTTAATGTTCTATGAGAAACAGTATTAAGAAAGTTAAGGGGATCAAGAGTTCGTAGTAGTATTTATAAGAGTGAGTTTATGTGTACGTAGGCAGAAACGTATGTATGTATGTATGTATGAGCGTTTGTTGGGTAGGAATGTTTTTGAAGTTATCGCTCAGAGTGAATGGTGAAAAGGTAAGAGGTGTGAGAGAAAGATAGAGACAGAGACAATAATAATAATAATAACGATCGCTGTTAATTACTCTCGTCTTTTTTTTCTCTCTGGCGACTGTCGTCTTGTCTCGTCTTTTTATTTCGTTTGTTGGGGATCCAAAAGGTCATTTTGGAATTCACTCCTGGATGTGATTCTGGCTTTTCTATTTTGTTTTTAGATGTTTCCTGGTTTTCTATTGGCCGAAAAACATTTCGCATCGTGGTGTAAAATTTCGCGAGTTTTGTGTGTGCTAAACAAAGTTTGTAATTCGAGTAAATTCGTTTATTTCTAACAAAATCAATTAGTCAGTGATTAGCATTTTAATTTTTAAATCTAGAACTTGTTTTGTTCACTACAGTTTCTTTTGGTTCAACAAATATTGCAGGTATAGCTTCAATCAATTGTTCCCAGGGTGCAAAATCGTAACTTACAACCGCATCTAACTACAAAAAGCTCAGTGTTTTGACATATTTCTTTAATTTCTTTTGTTTTTAACATTTCATTGTCCCAAATCTGTCTGTTCGAACTGTGATATCCATAATCAAACCGATCTTCGAGTTGTTTACAAGATTTGCCCCTTCGGCATAGACTGAGCTATCCATTTGTGTCAATATTTCTATTTTGGTTGCAGAAGTGACTGATTGAATATTCAAAGCAATCCTGTACAATGTTAGCCGACAAGAAAAGAAGATGAAGTAAAACAGTAACATAATCGATATTTGATTTTATTTTTTTAATATGAATGAACATGCATTCAAAGATGTTACGCCGGTGAAAAAAGTAAGTACGGTTGAAAAAAGAAACGACTTCACGAAATTAGCCATGTTTCCCGCCCACGTAGATTTGTCGCAGAATATAACGAAAACCAATTCTGACTGTTCGGCTTTAAAAAGCTACAAGAATCGATATTTGGACAGAAGCGCGAGAACGCGTTTGGTATTCACTTGCGTCAATTCGAAAAGAAATGTGATTATTTCTTGTTTCTTATTTTCCAAGTTGGATTTCCACATTTCCTTTGATAACAGTCCAGGAAATGTTGACATCCACAATTCTACAGAAATCACGCGCATGCGCGCAAACGATCATGCATTCATATATTTGTTTAAAATTTACCATTTTTATTGGGAGAAGAGTGCGCAATATTTGGAAAAGAGTTTTTATTCATACAGACAGTATGGAGATAAAAGCCAAAACAACATGGGAATTAGTAATGTTACGCCTTAACTACTCAGGAGACCATTATCTGATGATCGCTTTAAGGCAAATTCGAGTTGCTCGCCGACGATATGGGCGCGGAAATTTTGACTGATAAGTGTCTGTTTCACAATGCTTAGTTCTTCATAAAAGTATTTCTTTCGCATCTGCCGGTAGAAATTTTGCTTCTGAAGCATTTCCAGCTGTTATTCATCTCGAGGTTCTTAACAAATTCTAAAAATGTAATCGATTTAATGTAATCGATTCGGACTCTCGATCAGTTATTTTCTCACCGAAGCGATGTGGCTTTCCTCTGCCTTCTTGCCTTCCAGAGAGTAAAACACTACGCCTCCTTGGCCTTACACTCTCGGCGGACCTCAAATGGAATGACTATATCGAATCCATTGCCAAATCCGCCGCTATGAAAGTCGGTTCTCTGTGCAGGGCCCGGTAGTTTTTTCCGCCTGAATCTATCCTGCACATATATAAATCTACCATCCGCCCGTATATTGAGTACTGCTGCCACATCTGGTCGGGTGCCGCAGCTACTCTTCTTGGGCTTCTTGACAAAATACAACGGAGAATCTGTAACGTGATCGATACTGACTTGGCAGACCGGCTGCAACCACTCTCTCACCGGCATGATGTGGCTTCCCTGTGCCTCTTCTACAAATACTTTCATGGCTTCTGCTCCGATGAACTTAGATCATTGGTGCCGCCTTAGTATGAATTTACACGAGATACTAGATTTGCAACTAGGTCCCACCATTTTACAATGAAACAGATAAGATGTAACCGTAATTTCTGCGCCAACATCTTCTTTTCTCGCGCTTCCCGCCTGTGGAATTCCCTTCCACGTGTCTGCTTTCCCGACGGCTACAATCTCCAGGAGTTTAAATGTAAGGTCAATAGACACCTCCTATCACACTAACTTGCATCTATTCTCCCAATACTCTCACCATCTACCCAACCCTCATTCTCGGTATCCTTACCCGTCTATCACCCTCCTTCTGACTTTTCCTATAGCTAACCATCCTTTCTCACCACTCTATGTAACCCCCTGCGCAATAGTGTCAGTGAAATGCCTTGCTCGGGTTGAAACGATAATAAAAAAAAAATTATCGCAACTGATCTGACAAGCTTTTTTTCCTGGTGCTTCGACTACATGTGACATTCTCAGCTAGTATAATATAGTCTGTTACAGATTCACTTTCTCGTCTCCTTTGAAAATGATTTTGCTTACATCTCTACGAACTGTTCTTACTCATTGTCTGACTTCCCTGTAACATGTTGCTCTTTCTCATCTCACCCTTTTTTCTAACCCCCTGCGCACCAGTGGCAGTTCTGCCTTGCTTGGGGGTATTGCTTGTTGTTGTTGTTGTTGTTATTGTAATAGTAGTTTTTAAGCTCTTTGTTTTTTAATATCATAATCCCTAGTCTGGTAAATTTGAGGGACTGTTTTTTTTAAATGACGTTCTCATTTTCATTACGTTATTTCCTTGATTTGGAGAATCACACATTTTTTCAGTTTCTTCATAACTACGGAACGCAATTTTAAATTCAGTGAAAGTTTTTTTTCTTTTTGGGTTATGACTGTCGTAAATGGTTTAAATGTTGCTGGTAATCCCTTTAAAACCATGGCTATTAACAACCCATCTGAGATGGCCTCACCTGACATTTTTAAGGCATTTGTGACATTCTCAGCTCGTATAATATAATCTGTTACAGATTCACTTTCTCGTCTCCTTAACGAAGTTAATTCAGTATATAAAGCATTTGATGATATTATTATTACTGAACTATGATTACAGGTACAGCGTTTCGGGTAAGTAAAATTTGATAGTCTCACCTGCCATTTTTCAGGCATTTGTGACATTGTGTAATATAATCTGTTACAGATTCATTTTCTCGTCTCCTTAACGAAGTTCATTCAGTATATAAAGCAATAATTTTGGGTTTACCTTTTGACAAGTATTGTTCACGCAATATTCCTAAAGCTTTTCTTCCGTCATCCATGGCTTCTCTCATTATTAAAGACGAACTCCGGTCATCCAGACATTGTATTAATTCAGCGAAAACGGTCGCATTTCTTTCCATGAAGTCATCATCTTCCTTTTGGTCTTCTTGACAAAGAATGATGTCCTGAAGTTTTCGTATTCTGAAGTAGCCTAGGAATTTCACTTCCGACAATTCGTATTTTGATTCGTCACCGTCGAAATAGAGTCGTAGACTGGGCCCATAACCTTTGTTGATAATGTCCGCCATAATTTATGGATATAGAGTATCTTCGCAGCACGTAATCTGTTCAACGAAACACCGTCAAAGATTAACACTCCCGAATCAGACACTGTCTTGAATCGGATTTGATCTCGAATAATCGGAAAAATATGGCCGCCTTTTATACAAGTCGCATTATTTTGAGCTTCCTGATTGGTTAAGCCTTCTACTGGTGAACTATAAAATGGGTTGGCTCATGGGGGCCTCACCAGTATATATGGGTATCCAAAAAAAAAAGTTCACCAACATGGCCAAAGATGCATTCCTGAAACTGAGTAGAGTATTAAAGGAAAGAAAAATTTCTCTGGAAAGAAAGAAAAAAGTACTAGATTGTTATGTGATGTCTGTCTTTCAATATGGCAGCAAATGCTAGACAATCTCATCAAAGATGAAGCAGAGACATGAAGTAACTGGAATGTGGTTCTACAGAAGGATGCTGAGGATACTATGGACAAAACATGTTAACTATGATAAGGTTTTGGAAATTATGGGAGGGAATTAATACTTAACATCAGGAAAAAATAGCTGAAGTTATTGGGACATGTAATGAGGAAGTAGGGCTTGGAGAATCTAATACTCACAAGTAAAACAGAGGGAAAAAGAGACAGTTGAAAGCAACGCGTAACATACTTGATGTGCTTGAGTAAATGGATATCGAAATGGGTTTTGGGAGGAGTAACAAGAGAAAGCGTGTTAAAAGTAACTCGGGATACGGAGATGTGGAGGGCCATGACCGCATACGTCCTGAAGAAACACGACTCATAGAAGAAGAAAAAGAAGAAAACCCCTGAGCTATCTTCATGCGTTCATCATTAGCCGGTATGAGATGATCTATGTGTCGTGTTCCTTCAGGACGTAGGCGATCATGACCCTCCACATCTCCCTATCTCTTTTAACTCTTACCAACCCTTGCTCTGTTATCCTTCTCAAACCCCGCTCCGTTATCATCTACTTAAGTCCATCAAATTTGTCATGCGTTGCTTTTCCTTCTCTTTCTATCTCTCTATCCGTCCCGTGAGCATCAGATTCTCTAAACCTTCCTTCCTCACGACATATCCCAGAAACTTCAGCTGTCTTTTCCTGATGTTAACTAAAAGATTCCTTTTCGTGAACATCCTCTCCCTCTATTCGTCCCGTGAGCATCAGATTCTCCAAACCTTCTTTCCTCACTACATATCCCAGAAACTTCAGCTGTCTTTTCCTGATATTAACTAAAAGATTCCTTTTCGTGAACATCATCTCCAAATCCTCGTCGTTGCTCACATGTTCTGTCCGTCTGTTAAATACTTAGCTATTTTGTCCATGTGATATTCGTTCCTGTTGAACCAGTACATAATGTTTCACTACCTGATTCAGCCAAAGTTAAATCACCTGAGGTTGATCAGCCGACAATTCTACTCCATCAGCTTCTTTTCTCGCGCTTCCCGCCTGTGGATCTCCCTTCCATATACTTGCTTTCCTGATGGCTACAACCTCCAGGAATTTAAATGCAATGTCAATTCCCATATCTTCTCCACTTTACTCCAGTTCTTTCTACATCACCCTGTATATCTTTTTCTTTCTCTCTACCTTCGCAACTGTATTCGCAGCTCTGTTCCCATCTTTCTCTTGCCTTTTCTCTGACACCCCCCTGTAACTAGTTCGTCTTTCTCTTCTCTCTCCTCCTGTCTAAACTTTTATTCTTATGTAGCCCCCCTGCGCATCAGTGGCAGTACCGCCTTGCTTGAGGGTGAAACGATAAAAAAAAAAGATAATGAAAACCGAACAATGAGCTTCTGAAGATGGCCGTAGCATATTTTTCTGAAATGTCGTTTTAACATCTTTCATTAAAAAGAGCAGTAATTCGAAATAATTACAATTAAAATTTAAAATACGCCTGATTTACTAAACATATATATATATATGTCATCCTTTGCAAGGCCCGGATGTACTTTAAGGGGTGGTTTATATGGATAGAAGTGGAAGATAACGGTTAACTCTAGACAAGAATTGTAATGACAGAATTTTAATTTTGGACTAAGAATTTAAAATATGTTTCTTACAACCTTTCATTATCAATACGAATTAAAACTATTTAAATGCTATGAAGAAAATACAACAATTCTGGTTATTTTTATTTTATTTTTTTTTAATCATCTCACCCCAAGCAAGGCATTCCACTGCCACTATTGCGCATGGGGCTACATGGGGGAAGGTAAAGAGAAGGAGTGGTTAGACAGAGGGAATGTCAGGAGGAAGGTGACAGATGAGTAAGGATACCGAGGATGAGGGTTGGGCAGATGGGAAGAGTGTTTGATAGAATGGGAGCAGGTTAGTGTATTAGGAGGTGTCTATTGACCTTACATTTAAACTCCTGGAGATTGTAGCCGTCGGGGAAGCAATCATTTGGAAGAGAATTCCACAGTCGGGAAGTGCGAGGAAAGAAACTGTTGGAGTAGAAGTTACGGCTGCATTTTATCGGTTTTACTGTAAAAGGGTGGGATCTAGTTGCTAATCTAGTATCTCGTTCAAATTCGTATTTAGGGGGCACTAGTGATCTAAGTTCATCGGAGCAGAAGCCGTGGAAGTATTTATAGAAGAGACACAGGGAAGCCACGTCGTTATAAAAGTATTGAAAAAAATTGATTGTTCACTCGATACAAGACACAAGACTCACTCAAGCTAAAGGGTTACTGAATGAGATTGTCAGAGAAGGAAATAGTATTATGATGACAGGATAAATATCAATTGTTCGTGGACTTAAAGAGACAAAGACTGTAGTTGTCAAGGAAACATACTCTTGGGAGTTTGTTCTGCAATGTAACATTTTTAGAGAATGAGGTCTCTTGTTTCTTTGATAAAAGAAACACGAAAGGAATTGTGGTTCCTGGCAGTCAATGCCTGACCTGGTGGAACTAACTCGGTGGCCGAACGTAGTAATAGAGATATAGTAGCAAAAGGATGGCGACGTTTTGTTTGTGGGCTAAGGGGCTGCAGCTGAAGCGTCTTGTTAACATCTGTCAGATATTTTAGCCTGAAATTACAAAATACGTTTCTCAAAACTGATAATGATTAATTATCAACAGGATTAAAACTTATTCAAACGCCGTAAAGCGTATGTAACTAGTTTGGTTGCTATTTAAAAAAAAACAAAAAAACAATTATTTGCTCAAATGTACCACCGATTTTTTGATAACCGACGTTCCGGTAACACTTTTAATCCGGCTGAATTTACAAGCAAATACTTGATTGGCATGGTTTAAAAAATATCAATACTTTAATGTGTTATTTAATGACGACCAAATTTTGAGGAAAAATTTGTATGAACAGAATATGTATATTTTGTAAGAAATCAGTTTGCACCCAGGTAAAAAATGACGGATTTTCATAAAGAGGCTTTACGCCAAGAGTCAAATGTATTGTTGGTAATATACTTTTTTTCAATAATGAATTGTTAGTCATTTTTATTTTGCAGTAATGCATTGTTGATAATATTTTTTTCAATAATGCATTGCTGATATTTTTTTCTTCAATAATATATCACTGGTAACATTTTTTGTCAACAATGTATTGTTGGTAATATATTTTTTTCGGTAATATATAACTGGAAGTTTTGTTATTTTTATGCTTTCATCGTGTATTGGCCCCTCTTGGCGGAGATTAACTGTTGTCCATACCTGAGATCCTTACAGGCGCCACCACCCTGCCTTAGAATGGATCTGAGAACAACAGAAATTATGAAATGATTCCACACTCCTCTAAACTTCTAAATCAGAGAACTTGCTGCCGGATGTAGTTTAGCGTTATGACCAGGACATCAGTTAATTAGATGTGATAGCATAAGCACCAGCAGTTGATTGTTTCCAGGAGACTCTCTTTCGCCCGCTACATTATTTTATATTGAATCATCATTGCTCTTAAACGAAATAAATAGCATCCATAAATACGATAAATACAGTGGAACCTGCCGTATACGACCACCCCTACTGCCATTAAAAACTGGTCTCATACGGCAGGTGGTCGCTCACTGAAGGCTCATAGTCATAACCTATTTAAGCCAGGAACGTATATTCCACTCATCAGAATGTACATATTAGAATTTTACCATGTTATCTGGTAATAAATAAATGAGGACATAAGAAAATGGTCTAACTTTAATGAAATTTATTCAGCATAATTCATTTAAAAATTTTAAAGAACGCATTTACAACGGTCAACAAGAGACAAAAATATTTATTCACAAAAATATTTATTAAGTGGACTTTCAAAAAAGTATACGGTTTCAGTTTTTTTCTTAAAAGTGAGTGATAGCAAAAAAGAATCTGCGATAATACATGAAAAAAAAACACAACATACAAAAAACTGACAGCGATTGTGGGTGGGGTAGAGAAACAGAGACATAGACATACCCAGGTAGAAATCGAGTAGATAGATACACAAAAAATAAAGGAACGAAAGAGATAGACATTTCAGAATTTCATAATTGTGATTTTGCCAATCCCTGAATTTAACAGAGTAATGTTATGAAAATAAATCGGACACATTTACAAATCCATCGGCGATAATTTATTTCTTGAATATTTAAATATATTCAACTCATCAGACCGAAATTTTTTTACAAAAATGAATGGGTTTAAATTACCCAGACGGAAGGAATAGTGGGGAAAGAGAAAGAAGGAAAACATTTTGTTGTTGAGAGAGGGGGTAAAGTTTACAAAGTTAAAATTTAAACACTGATGTCATGGATACAATAGTGAGTTTACAAAAAAAACAAAAAAAAACAAAACAAAAAAACAAAAGATGACCTTGGATTTAAATTTTTTTAGGGTTGCACAATCTCAAATGCAGGATAATAAATTTAGGGGCCATATTTTAAATAGATAAACTAAATTGTTAGATTCTAAGTTAATTTCGACGGTAAAATAATAAATTTTGTCTAATGAATATAATCCTTTCGATTTTATGAAAATAATATTAATCTTTCGATTATAGTAGCATGATCACAATTTTGATGATAAAAATTAATACTAGATATAAGATAAATATAATGATAAATTATATAATAATGAGTTTATTATTAATCATAACAACCTTAAGTTTTTAAAAAATGAGATATGTACATAATAATAATAATAATAATAATAATAATAATAATAAACATGAAATGGAGCCATAACAACATGCCACTACCTGCCTTAGGTCTCCCCGCAGACTTGGTTGGTAGTGAGACCAAAGCAGAAATCGAGATATGATGAAAAATGACATAATAATAATAATAATTTGGCTATATTATTTAAATGCAGCACATAAAAAACTAGCCAAAGAACTTCAAGAAATGGTTGACGATCCCACTAAAATTCCTGCATGGATGACCAAAGGAATTACATTTCTTCTACCCAAGAATGGTGACACAAACAACCCGAAAAACTACAGACCAATTACATGTCTTCCGACAACATATAAACTATTAACATCTATTTTAACAAAACAGACATATTTATTCTTAGAAAGAAATGACATGATACCGCTTGAACAAAAAGGGTGCAAACGTGGCTGTTATGGTTGTAAAGACCAATTGCTGATTAACAAAATGATCCTGGAAAACTGCTACAGTACAAAGAAAAATCTTAGTACAGCCTGGATAGACTATCGAAAGGCATTCGATAGTGTGCCACATGACTGGATTTTAAAGACTTTAAATATATACAAGATATCGCCCGTCATCATCAATTTCATCAAACAGTGCATGTCTATATGGAAAACAACCCTTTACCTCAATCATATAAATGGAACCTATAAGTCTGATGAAATAAACATCAAAAGAGGTATATTTCAAGGTGATTCTTTATCTCCCTTACTATTCTGCATATCATTAATAGCACTAACGAGTCAACTTAATAAGACAGAATGTGGTTATAAAATAGGCCAAAAGAAAATAAGCCATCTATTTTACATGGATGACTTGAAGTTATATGCCAAGATTAATAATGAGCTGGAAGGTCTTCTGCAAACTGTAAAATGCTTCAGCGAAGACATTGGAATGAAATTTAATTTGAATAAATGTGCTAAAGCTAGTTTTACGTGGATCAATACAAGAAACATCCTCAATTAGCCTAGACCCTGCTGTAACAATAAAAGAATTGAAACCAGAAGAAGCTTATAAATACCTAGGTGTAAATGAGAGTGAAAACATTCACCATAAAAAAATGAAAGAAATAGTGCGTAAAGAGTACTATAGAAGGCTACGAATGATATTAAAAACTGAATTAAATTCACAGAACAGAGTTATGGCCATTAATAGCCTTGCAATCCCAGTTGTCCAATATAGCTTCAACATCTTAAACTGGACTCTAAACGACATCAGGCGAATGGATGCTAAAACAAGAAAGCTTCTTTCTAAGCATAAGATGCATCATCCAAAGGCTGATGTAGACCGTCTATACATACCCCGTAAAGAAGGTGGAAGAGGTCTTATTCAGCTGGAATTGTCATACAAGACAACAACTATTGGCTTACTAACATACATAGAAACAACAAAGGATTGGATGATACAATTAGTAAGGCAACATGAAGAAAGAAAGAAAAAATATTCAATAATAAAAGAAGGCAGTAAATACAAACAAGATTTACAGTTAGTAGATTCTGTAGAAAAGCAGAACGGAAGCCAAGAGCCGGCTATTGCGGCAAAGAATATGAAAATGAAAGCCAAAGATAAAGCTCTTGAACAGATGAAACAGCGCTGGCAAGACAAACCTCTGCATGGCCAATATCCAGTACGTGCCAATAAATCCAATGTTGACAAAGCTAATACACATCGATGGTTACGTGCATCTGGATTAAAGTCTGAAACTGAAGGCTTTATTCTTGCAGCACAAGACCAAAGTCTTTTCACGAGAAACTTTCAGGCAAATATTATGCATAATAATATGGATCCAAAATGCAGAAACAATAGACCACCTAATCTCAGGCTGTTCTGTGCTTGCTCCAAATGAATATAAAAATCGCCACGATAGAGTTGGGCAATATTTAAATTGGGCAATATGCAAACATTAAGGAAAAGCTGTAGGCAAACACTGGTATGAACATCACCCAGCACCGGTTACAGAAATAGAAGATGTAACCATTCTATGGGATTACACCATCTACACAGACAGAAAAATTGAAGCAAACAGGCCAGACATTATTGTTAAAAACCAGAAGAAGAAAACTTGTCTATTAATTGATATGGCTTGTCCAGCGGATTGTAACATAGCAATCAAGGAATTTGAAAAACTGTCAAAATATAAAGACCTGGAAATTGAAATAGAAAAAATGTGGAAATTGAAAACAAGAGTTATGCCAGTGATAGTAGGTTCACTTGGAATGATAAAAAATGGAACAAAACAACACATTGAAAGAATCCCTGGAAACCCCAGCTTAAGAGATATACAAAAAATTGTCTTATTAAGTACAGCCCACACACTAAGGAAAACTTTATCTATGTAATGCTGGAGATGATAGGGAAGATAGAAAAACATGAAATGGAGCCATAACAACACGCCACTACCTGCCTTAGGTCTCCCCGCAGATTTGGTTGGTAGTGAGACCAAAGCAGAAATCGAAATATGATGAAAAATGACATAATAATAATAATAATTTCACTAGAAACTTTCAGGCAAATATTATACATAATAATATGGATCCAAAATGCAGGTTTTGTGATAAACACCAAGAAATAGACCACCTAATCTCAGGCTGCTCTGTGCTTGCTCCAAATGAATATAAAAATCGCCACGGTAGAGTTGGGCAATATTTACATTGGGCAATGTGCAAACATTATGGAAAATCTGTAAACAAACACTGGTATGAACATCACCCAGCACCGGTTACAGAAATAGAAGATGTAACAATTCTATGGGATTACACCATCTACACAGACAGAAAAATTGAAGCAAACAGGCCAGACATTATTGTTAAAAACCAGAAGGAGAAAACTTGTCTATTAATTGATATGGCTTGTCCAGCGGATTATAAATTTGAAAAACTGTCAAAATATAAAGACCTGGAAATTGAAATAGAAAAAAATGTGGAAATTGAAAACAAGAAGCCAGTGATAGTAGGTGCACTTGGAATGATAAAAAAATGGAACAAAACAGCACATTGAAAGAATCCCTGAAAAACCCCAGCTTAAGAGATATACAAACAATTGTCTTGTTTAGTACAGCCCACACACTAAGGAGAACTTTGTCTATGTAACGCTAGGGATGTTAGGGGAGATAGAAAAAAACATGAAATGGAGCCATAACAACATTCCACAATCTGCCTTAGGTCTTCTCGCAGATTTGGTAGGTAATGCGACCATAGCAGAAATCGAAATTTGATGAAAAATGATAACATAATAATGATGTAAAGTAATAACAAAACAGTTACTTAAAAAATGGTTTTTCTAGACTTACCAAGCTTTAGAATGTAAAAAAATCAGTATTATATATATCAGCTGACGCAGATGTCAGGCTTTTCACTGTCTCATCCATTAAGCATTACGTGATGGAGTGTGGATTGGCATAAATAAAACAAATTTTTTCTCGTTTCTTGGAAGCGGAAAATTAGATTTGCGCCGAAATTAGCCAGAATCACGGATAAATCTTCGGTAAAATGAAATATCATTAAGTCACTTGAGTGCCATACGTGATACACGCTTTGAGCAATCATGTCTCGAAAGGGACATGACTGACTGGGCAGGTGATTATCACGCAGTAGATTGTCATTGCTTTCTGCGGTAGACTGGTTGCCTACCAAAGTTATAGAACCCAGTCTTTCCTGCTAGTTAATTCTTTTATCCAGGTCGGTCTGTTAAGTGCCATACGGGATACACGCTTGGGCGATCATGTCTCTTTCGATCTATGATTGACTAGGAAAATTTTTCCCCCCAGTAGGTTGCCATTTCTTTCTGCGGTAGAAAGGTTGCCCACTAAGGGTATTGAACCCAGTTGGTCCTGCTTTTCAACCCATATATGGAGGAAAAAGAGTTGGATTAATATCTTTCCCTGGAATTCGAACTGGCCGCTCCCATATCTCGTTCCGAGCTTGTATCAACTACACCACAACTCACTGTCATTCTAATCAGTAAATTAAGTGCCATACGTGATACACGCTTATGCGATCGTGCCTTGAAAGAGACATGACTGATTGAGCAGAAGCTTTTCCCGCAGTAGGTTGCCATTACTTCCTATGGTAGACTGGTTGCCAACCAAGGCTACAGAACTCAATCTGTCCTGCTACTTAATCCCATAGCTGGGGGAAGAAGCGGATTCATATCTGTCTCAAGGGTATTTGCGAATATAAATTTGCAACGAATTCAACTAGAATTCGAACTCAGCTCTCCGATTCCTCGTTCTGAGCCGATATCCACTGCACCACAACGTACATCCGCAAATCGAATCTAGTCTACTAATGAAAAGTGTTTGGGCTTGTCGATAAAAAAATAATTGATTCTTCTTTTGTTCTGAGCCGGATATGATCTGGTTTTTAAACGTCACTACCGGTTATCGGGTGAACGCTTTTCAATGAAAGATGAATGAGTTTTAGAAACTTCATTTGTATTTCGAGACAGCACAGGAACACGAATTCAAAATAAGTGTTGCAGATTTACCGGTTCCTGTTGATTTCCGGAATTAATTATCGCAGAGAACAGAATCGATAACACACACACACACACTATGTTTTCCTATGACCTGCAATTCGTTAGGGTGGGATGTTGAGTAAGATATCTCAATCATTATCTCTCTTCATTCTTCACTTTTCGCCACATTCTCTTTCATTTATTTCACATTTATATTTCACATTCTCTGTCATTTCACATTTTCTTCATTTTCTTCATATTTTACATTTTTTCACATTTTCTTAACATTTTTTCCGCATTTTCTTCACATTTTGACATTTTTTAAAAAATTTCCACATTTTTTCACATTTTCACATTTTCACATTATCACATTTTTCTTCACATGTTTTCACATTTTCACATTTTTCTTCACATGTTTTCACATTTTTCTTCACATTTCTTCACATTTTTTCACAGTTTCACATTTTTCTTCACATGTTTTCACATTTTCTTCACATTTTCTTCACAGTTTTCACATTTTCACATTTTTCTTCACATGTTTTCACATTTTCACATTTTTCTTCACAGTTTTTCACATTTTCTTCACATTTCACATTTTCTTTCATTTCACATTCTCTTTCATTTATACCATGCAGCTCATTAGTCATTACTTTTTTGACAGTAACCCTACTTTAAATGGACAATACAAACTTAGCATTTTAAAGTCTAGGGTTAAATGTTATCTATCCACCTCATCCTCATAATAATCATTTGACTTGGTTATGACGATAAACTAAATCCGACAGCAAGGAGGGTTTGAGCTATTCATGTCTTAATTGCTATAGTTTCCAGGTTCACCTTGGCCCACACTGGTAGTGTAATATATTACCTTGATTGGCAAAAATATATTCCGGCTGTAGATTGTGGCGACGTGGTGAAACATCAAAGACAGAAAAACAGGCAATAGCCAACAAAAAATGATTAACGTCAAAGGCAGAAAACACAGACGACAACAAAAGGCCTGAAAGTCAATAGCTGACAGAGATATGATAGACGTCAATTAACCGAGAACCCGAGAAAAGCGGAAATGTGCAAGGATTTTGGATTACATAAGTCTGGGGTGGTGGCGGTAGTAGTAGTAGAAGAAGAAGAAGAAGAAGAAGACGAAGAAGGAAGAGAGAGAGAGATAGATAGAGAAAGAGAGAGAGAGAGAACTTCCGCTGGTTAATGATTCCCCGACAGCTCCTGCGCGTGCGGTATTCATTCTGACTACCTTTCTTCTCCACACAACCAACACTAACAAAAATTTTAAATAATTTTATATTTTTATAGACTCAGATCAAGTCACAGAATCTAACCAACGTCTATATCCACTAGGCCATGTATCCTTAAAGACGTTGGTTAGTTCCTGTGACTTGATCCAAAGAGTTATGAGTTCAATACTAGGCTACAGCAGTAGTGAACAAGTAACTTACAGCGTTAGAGAGAAATAACTCAGAAGAGGCTCTACTACACAAGGAATAAAGTTCATATACCCAAGTGATTGTAATAAAGGGTTTGGTTCGAAATTCCTAGCACCTGAAGGAGGACGGAGCTTACAGACGAAACTTCGTACAAATTGCAACAAAGATGAGGGCAATAGTCCAAATAATTTAAATACGGTAAATACTACCTCATCTCACAAACATAAACAAATTGAATGATCTATTATTAAACGTCGTACAAATGGCTACAAAGATGAGGAAAATAGTCCGAATAATGTAAATACTGTAAATTCTACCTCATCTCAGAAATATAGACAAATAGAACGATCTATTATTAAATATTATTAAATCTATTATTAAACGTCGTACAAATGGCTACAAAGATGAGGACAATAGTCCGAATAATGTAAATACTGTAAATTCTACCTTATCTCAGAAATATAGACAAATAGAACGATCTATTATTAAACGTCGTACAAATGGCTACAAAGATGAGGACAATAGTCCAAATAATGTAAATACTGTAAGTACTACCAAATCTCAGAAATATAGAGAAAAAATTCACACATACATTATTTGATAAAGATTTTAAAATTTTATGAAGAATCAAACATGTCGACGACGAGCAATTAAAGTTGAACTTGAAGAATCCAAGAAAAAAATGTAATAGCTCTCCTGATATAATGGAAAATAAACACGCTTTTAATTTATTCTATCGGAATCAGACATAACTTAAATATAAACAAGCTGAAAAAGCAATATATAATTAGCTGAGGCATATCACTTAATGCTTGCAGCAAACAAGTTACATTTATAATTGACTATTTTATTATTACCCCTGCCAACGAGGCTACCATCCTTCAACTCGCCTCCGCTGGGCTGGTTACGTGTCCGAAATACCTCTCACCCGACTCCCACCTATCGTCTTGTTTGGCGAAATCGCCAGCAAAAAGAAGGATCATTTGAGGACAGCCTTGATACAAGCAAACATTGACTCTGAATCCTGGGAAACCGTTGCTGTAAATCAACCTTCCTGGTGTAGGGCTCATAAAGTCATCCGTGAAATGGCGTCTCAGTCTTTATATATATATATATATATATATATATAGGTAGAATCGCCGACTGACGCCAATTCGGTCGGGTTTCAATCCTGGGTTAGGCAATCGGAGTCTAACCGTACTGATGAGCTGTGATACAGATCCGTCTGAAGATGACTATATATATATATAGTCTGCGGATGACTATATATATTTATATATATATAGTGTATATTTAGGCAGCGTTTTTTTATTGATGCATGTTTCACTAAATAATATAGACAAGGTTTGTCAATTTATTTTATGTAAATGTTTTTCATATAGTCTGATAAGCTTAATAGCATTATCATTAAAAGAAGAGAGAAAATTACAATATTGATACATAATTTTTTTAATAATCCAATTTAAGGTTTCGGCTTACATAAGCCATTTTCAAAGATGACAAATTATCTTATATATTATAAACACGGACAAACCATAATGACAAACTGTTTTGTTTACATGGAAGATTTCAAAGCAACAACAAACTCGTGCATTTAAGACGTTGGAAACGAATATCGTATCACTGCTTGTGATGTCACACATGACGAAGCGTGAGTGAAAACAAGAAATATTAAATGAGAAGCCATTGGTTTATTCCAATGGCTTCTGGTATTAATTATAGGCATTTAGGAATATTTGTGGAGATTTCATAGTTTATTTTGTTCAGGTTAGGTTTCAAATTTTTATATATATAACTTCGAGAATTTTCAGTTTTTGTTTATCATTTTCATGTTTAAGTATTGTTGTGTTTTCAACTAGGGTTTTCCGGAATTGTGTATGTGGCCAGGCATGTTGTCTTAAATGCCTAAAAATGTTAAGATTATCGTTTAAGTGTAGTGTCAAGCGTCGTTAAAGCGAGTTTCTTTTTTTATTTAATGATAATGCTATTAAGCTTATCAGAGAATATGAAAAAAGAAATTACATATTATAATATTATTTACTGAAACATGCATCAATATATATATATATATATATATATATATGGCAACTCAGACTTAGACTTTATATATATATATATATATATATATATATATATATATTTACACTGTATCGAGCACTTTTTATAAAAGTAAATGCTTTAACAGTCGGTTCTAATCTACGTGTTCTTCCAATTTCTTGTAATTATATATATATATATATATATATGAGTGAATAAGGAACGAAGAAAAATTTACAACGTCCAAAACATTAATTTAAAACAGTGCTCGATATATAATATAGAGCTATTCTTTTCCGCACCACCTGATGAGACATTGTTTTGGAGTAGATAGACTAAACTACCGCCCGGTTCACATTCCACCCACGTCTATTGAACAGGTGAAGAGGCTCATCCCTTGTTTCCTGTTTAGGATGTGGTTTCCGGCTTTCTCTTTTCCAATCTTTTCACTCTTACGCAGCCCCCTGCACATCAGTGGCGTTACCGCCTTGCTCGGGGTGATATGATTAAAAAAAATGTCGAAACAAAATGTACACTTTACAGTGGATAAAAAGAAATTTGTACATGTTCTAAAATATCATTTAATATATATATATATATATATATATATATATATAAGTTTCAGTAAAGAAAGATTGTTAATGTTTAACAATGTTCGTGAAGATTACTTAAGTCTATTGAATTACTTAGAATTTAGTCTATCTATTTTAAAATACATTAGAATGACATTTCAACCTTTCTAAGATTGCCAGACTCAAAAGGTGCATTTTAAATAATATGCACATATTATTGAAAATCTTGACATCAAACGACTGGAGCTATTCCATCAAATGAAGCTGTGACTAAATCTTTTTGCACCCGTTGCGTAGACCGCAACAACGCGGTCCTCTCTCAGATGTCTCTCTAAAGCATCGAGGCTAACGTTATTCAACATCACTTCCGTTTGGCGAGTCACGAGTCCAGAATGGGTTCCACTAGATTCCCCTCCATATTGTCTTATTTGGAGAACTCGCCAGCGGCAAGAAGCAACGCGGAAGGCCAAAACGATGGTTCAAAGGTCATTTGAGGATATACCTGGCCGTCATGGTGAAGAGGATCTGCGACACGTCCATCACCCACACTCTTCTGCGACACCTGCTCACGACTGTTCAGGAGAAGGTTGGACTTTCATAGCCGTCTTCACTATCAGAGTGGAAAAAATGAATTATCTTTAATATTCGACAATGTATTGGGTTGTCCGGAAAGTTCATGGCAATTTGGTTTTTAAGGGCAATTAAAACACAAACCAAAATTATGCCATTACATATTTATTCGGTGCTAAGTCAAAACGTTCATTTTATTTTAAGATTTTCAATTCAGAATCATTAGAGAACATTGTTAGGAAAAAAATAATCACCAATCAGAGGAACATTTCACACGTTGAGAACAAATATTAAAAAGTTCAGATGATACAAATAGAATTTTACCTTAATCCTCCATGTGTTGAAATACAAGAAATATAAATATAGTTACTAAAGAGAAGTTGAAAACTAACACTAACATTGACTAAAAGATTCCGTCTTTCCAGGATTTCGCCAAAAGAACTCATTAAGGTGTTTTTTTTTCATATCATCCAAAGAATTAACATTTTTACGTTTGTGATTAATTTCCAAGAATCTGAAGAGATGAAAATCCGAAGAAGCAATGTCTGGTAAATAGAGCAAGTCAGACAACACGTTCCAGCCAAGCTGCAGCAATTTTTGCCGGGCCTACAAAGAAAAGAGAGGGATGGCATTACCCTAATGAAAAACGACACCTTTCCTTTTCGCCAATTCGAAGCATTTTTCTTAAATTGTTGCCTTTAAATAGTCCAGTTGTGAACAATACTTTTCCGAATCAATTGACTGGTTACTTTGCAGAAGCTCATAAAACAGGATTCCTTTCTAATCCTACCAGATTCACAGTATAACTTTCTTAGGATGAAGACCTGCTTTTGGGGTGGTAAAAGTTTGCCCATGTCGCTTACTCCAGGATTTTTTTTCGTTAAACACTGTCATAAACGCTCAACTTATCATCACCCGTCATAATTTACTTAACCCTCTAGGGCCATTCGTTTCATATTTGATACAGTATTTCCCTATAAGGAAACATTTGGTATTTCCCTATAAGGAAACATTTGGTATTCATTGACTGAGCAGTCAGTACTGCTTTCATTTGAAATTTATAAAATATTTCTCTTAAAAAATTTTTCAGGAAAATATTTCTTTCAAGGCTTGTTTTCATACTGTATCAAATATGATACGAATGGCCCTAGAGGGTTAATAATATAATATGATTAAGGCTTCTACTTGTCATAAAGCGGGGGATCAGTTCTATATTGTTATGAAGTAATAAACAGATCCCCCACTAATATGATACGAATGGCCCTAGAGGGTTAAAGAAGGGTGCATTTTCATTGCGTTTATACAAAAAGATCACAGACAAAAATGTGACCCCAAAATGCTTTTCACTCAGATCATGTGGTAACCAAACATAGTAGCAATTTGAGTACCCAAGCCTAACTAAGTGCTCAGGGATTATGGATACTGATAATT
This sequence comes from Ascarosepion bandense, assembly GCA_037127315.1. Classification (NCBI taxonomy): domain Eukaryota; kingdom Metazoa; phylum Mollusca; class Cephalopoda; order Sepiida; family Sepiidae; genus Ascarosepion; species Ascarosepion bandense. The sequence continues at coordinate 246,367 of JBBBDQ010001397.1, read as the reverse complement.
CTTTTTTCTGCCAATTCCTGCGTTGTGTAATGCAGTTTTTCTCAATCAATGTCTTGATTTTGTTATAATTTGTAGTGGGGCATCGGCCTGAGAATTTTTCATCAATAAAGCTACTGCTATGTTGCCCTCCTACGAGGAATGAACTCTTCCTCTTACTATATATAATTACTTGCCTGACTGGATGGCGGAGCGGGCTTAGAAGAGATACTAAGAGAAAAATTATTGAGAGCGACAAGAGACAGAGCCAAGTGGAGGTCCATGATCGCCTACGTCCTGAAGGGACACTGCACACGACGAAGAATACATTGATCTTTTCTCGTAATAATAATATAAATATTTTGGCGATAAAATTTTGTTTTTATAAGTTTGGAGCCTTTTAACTATGCTGTTTTTTCAACGAATGAGTAGAGGTCGTCTTCTATGCGATCACGGCCCTCCACATTTCACTATCACTTGTAGCTCTTAACAACGCTTCTTTTGTTATTCCACTCAAACACTGCTCTGCCATTAATTTGCTCAAGTCCAAGTATGTCACGCTTTGTTTTTCTCTATCCGTCCTGTGTCATCAGATTTTCACACGCCCCTGAAACTTCAGCTGTCTTTTTCTGAAGTATCAGTTTCCTTTTCGTGCCCATCCTCTCCAAAACCTCGTCGTTGCTCACATGTTCTGTCCAAGGTATCCTCAGTATCCTTCTGCAGAAGCACGTTTCGGTTGCTTCCAGTCTTGTTCAGTATTCACTACCATATTGAAGAACAGACATCACAGAACAGTCCAGCACTCTCTTTTTTGTTTTCACCGAAATCTTCCTGTCTCTCAATACTCTATTCAGCTTCTAGAATGCATACTTGGCCAGACCAATACGTCTTCGGATCTCAATGTCACACTTTCCGTTCTCTGTTAGAACACTTCTCAGGTATTTATATTTCTGTACCGGCTTGATTTTAGTCTCCCCTACTTGGATTTGCCATTCTGGGTTACAGTTTTACTGATTTCTATGGATTCAGTTTTCTTGTAGTTTATATGTAGCCCATTCTTTCCACTTCCTGCAACTACTTCCTGTAGAATGTCTTTTAGTTTCCTTTCCGTGTCTGCGATCAACACTGTATCATCTGCGTATCTTATATTGTTCAGATCGCGGCCACCCATGACGAATGCTGGCAAGATTTCTAGCACTCTCAGTATTATTTCGCTGTATCGGTTGAAAAGATCTGGTGAGATGACACATCCTTGTCTATCTGCTGAATTCGCCTCCTGTTCGTCTCCGTTTGTTGCCAACACAGGTTCTTGATTATTCTAACGTCTTACTCGAATATGTCAAGTTTGGCAAGCGTCTCCATCAGGCCTTTGCGTAGTCTATGAAAGAAGTACACCTTGCCTTTTCTGACAAAATTCTAAGCATAAATATCGCAGTGACCTTGACATATCCGCATTGTTCTTGTCGTATTTCTGGGTTGATTCTGCTGCACGCTCTACTCATTAGAATTCGGATGATGAGTTTTCTTTACGTGACTCATTCTTCTTCTATGTGCCTTGTATTTTCAGGACGTAGGCGATCATGGCCTTCCACGTCTCCCTATCTCTGTGGGCTCTTAGCACGCTTTCTCTTGTAACATCTCGCACCCCCGTTCTGTCATCCACCTGCACAGGCCCTATAAATATGTTATTCGCTGTCTCTTTTTCCCTCTCTCTGGCCTGTTAGTATCATGTTCTCCAAGCCCTCCTTCCTCATTGCATGTCCCAGGAACTTTATTTTTCCATTCCTGATGCTCAATATTAATTTCTTTTTCGTTTCCATCCTTTCCAAAACCTCGTCATGCTCGGGCCATGATATCCGCAACATCCTTCTGTAGAACCACATTTCGGTTGCTTCAAGTTTTTCCTTCATCTTTGATGATATTGTCTAGCATTCACTGCCATATTGAAGAACTAATATATCATTTTCGACAACTCGGGGAGCCGAGTTCGAATTCTAGTTGAATTCCTTGCATTCACTTACGCACAAAGATCCTTGGAAATGGTATTAATCCGTCTATTCCTTCCAGTTATGGGTTAAATAACATGACAGATTGGGTTCTATAGCCTTGGCTAGCAACCAGTCTACCGCAGAAAGTAATGGCAACCTATTGCGGGATAATCTTCTGCCCAGTCAGTCATGTCTCTTTTGAGACATGATCGCTCAAAGCGTGTATCACGTATGGCACTTAACTGACTGACTGAACATAATAGTTGGAATCACAATTAAGGCTTCTACTGGTCATAAAGTGGGGGATCGTTTTTTATTGTTATGATGTAATAAATTGATCCCCCAACTAATTACTACGTAATAATATACATCTCATCCCTCTAGTTATGAGTCAAATAATGGGACAGATTGGGTTCTATAGCTATGGTTGCCAACCAGTCTATCGCAGAAAGCAATGACAACTTACTGCGGGATAATCTTCTGCCCAGTCAGTCATGTCTCTTTCGAGACATGATCGCTCAAGCGTGTATCGCGTATGGCACTTAACTGACTGACTCTTTTCTTTGTTTCTAGTGAAAGTTTCCTGTCTCTTAATAATTTATTCAACTTCTGGAACGCGCCCTTCACCACGCCAATCCGTTTTCTGTTAGAACACTTCCCAGGTATTTAAAGGTATCCCCACTTGAATTTGGCATTTTGGGCTGCTCTTTTTTGCTGATGACCATGCATTCGGTTTTTTTTTCGGGGGGGGGGGGTTCTTTTGTAGTTTATTTGTAGTCCTTTTTTGTCATTCTACCTCCCGTAAAACAAAACAAACTGTCAGTTTTCTGTCAATAATATCTTTATTGCAAATAATCGCACCTCGTATTAGATAAGTTATACTGTCCCCAAACGCTAGGCATTTAATTTGAATATTCAGTCAGTTAAGTGCCATACGTGATACACGCTTGGGCGATCATGTCTCGAAAGAGACATGACTGACTGGGCAGAAGATTATCCCACAGAAGGTTGCCATTGCTTTCTGCGGTAGACTGGTTGCCGACCAAGGCTATAGAACCCAATTTGTTCTGTGATTTAACCTATACCTAGAAGGAATAGACTTACGCACAAATACCCTTTCCCATGGGTATTTGTACGTAAGTGAATGCAATGAATTCAGCTGGAACTCGAACTCGTCTCCCCGATTTCTCGTTCCGAGCCGATATCCAATGCACTACAACGCACATCCAATTTGAATATTTTTTTTACGTACAGCTAATTTGAATATAAGCTGTACATAAAAAAATGTTGCAATGCGGGTTCCGTAAAATAAGACGAATGAATCTTTGATCCATTCTGTCGATATTTATTTAGAAATGAAGTTTCTCGCCACCAAGTGATAAAAAACTACGGTAATGCTTTATGCATTATGGATGACCATGCAAGAAATAACATTTCCTTTTCGATCATAATCAACACGGTTTCTTGGTAGGAAATCAAACATTGCGGTTAGGCAAGAAAAATATCTTTTTTTTTACCGTAATATTTTTACACTTTGTTTTCCTCACTTTCTGTTGTCTATCAGAATACTGTCTTCTTTTGAAAAATTCTATTCTATTTTTGCACAAAAAGTATCCAACCAAATTTGTTTAACTAAACAAGTTCCAGGCTAAAAGAGGCTTTCCCAGTTTAAGATGACAAACTTTCGTCAAGTAATGTCAATGCATAGTTTGATTTTTTTTTTATTGCTTATCAACCCTTTCCAGATTATTTCAGGTCAGAAAAAGTTTTTACAGTGTAAACATTTTCTTTTATATAATCATGGTTTAATGTTACAAGTCTTATTAATTAACATATCCGGAGCGGGAATAAGTATTGGATTCAGAATTTGATAAACAAACAAGTATTTCGTTGATTGACTGATTTGATTTCTACGGCTCATCAAGAGGTTATTTAAAAATAGAAATTTTTAGATTGAAAAAAAGGAGGGAGGTAGGGAAGTAATAATGGCTTAGTGACAGAAGTCTTACTAGTTAACCCATACAGATGGAGGGAGAGATGGAATCAAACATTTCCTAGTGGTACTGGCGTGTACGCTGCTATAAAGAACCTAACAGGAATTGGATCTCGGCACTGTGATTAACAATTTCTCCTCTTCCTCCCGGTTTCTTACACTCCTCTCCACATTTCTGTTCTTCTCTTACTCTTTCACTTTCCAAACCATCATTTCGTTCTTTCTTCTCCACCCCCACCTCATTTGGTCCCTTGAACTTCCCCCTTTTCCGGATCCCTTCTCCTTCCGGATCCCTTCTCCACCCCCACCTCATTTGGTCTCTTGCACTTTTCCCCTTTTTTCGCATCCCTTTTTCCTCTACCCCCATCTCATTTGGTCTCTTGCCCTTCCCCCTTTTCCGAATCCCTTTCTCCTCCATCCCCACCTCATTTGGTCTCTTACGCTTTTCCCCTTTTCCGAATCTCTTTCTCCTCCACCCCCACCTCATTTGGTCTCCTGCGCTTTTCCCATTTCTCGGATCCCTTTCTCCTCCACCCCCACCTCATTTGGTCTCTTACGCTTTTCCCCTTTTCCGAATCTCTTTCTCCTCCACCCCCACCTCATTTGGTCTCCTGCGCTTTTCCCATTTCTCGGATCCCTTTCTCCTCCACCCCCACCTCATTTGGTCTCTTACGCTTTTCCCCTTTTCCGAATCTCTTTCTCCTCCACCCCCACCTCATTTGGTCTCCTGCGCTTTTCCCATTTCTCGGATCCCTTTCTCCTCCACCCCCACCTCATTTGGTCTCTTACGCTTTTCCCCTTTTCCGAATCTCTTTCTCCTCCACCCCCACCTCATTTGGTCTCTTTTGCTTCTTATTTTTTAATTCCCTTTTTCTTCTCCCGACTTTCTTTGTTTACTTACGCTTATTCCTTTTTTCAAATCGTCTACCTTTCTTTCTCCCGCCGTAATTGTTTTCTTTCTTTTAACCCATTTTTTTTCAATCGCTCGTCTCCCCCCCCCCCGCCTCCTCTTCTTCCATCTTCTTTTAACCTCTTTTTTTGTTTTTCCTCCCGCCCTCTATTTCTATTTTCTTACACTTCCCACTCCCTTTTTTCGATTCTCTCTTTTCGCTTGTTATTCACATGATTCCGACCGGAGGCATGCGCATCGGTATGTTTGCCTTCACGCGCTATGGCGGCTTCTAAATATTTTCTCAAAGATATTCGCTGGCTGTCTCCACAAAACCATAAAAGAAAGCCAATGTAACGAACCCTCAAGATTTATTCGATATTATGATTTAGCCTCGGGTGAGATGGAAATTTCCATTGTTTTCAATATACATTTTTTTTTACTGCGAATAATGGAAACTGAAAGAAAAACTGTAACTCTTTGCCGCATTACCATTAATCTTAATATAATGGAACTAGAGCTTTCCACGATATCATTTGTAATTTTTTAAATAACTCCTACAATGATGGGACGCTAAACTCAGTCAGTTAAATGCCATGCGTGATACACGCTTTGGCAGAAGATCTTCCCCGTAGTAAGTTGCCATTAATTTCTGCGGTAATCTGGTTGCCAACCAAGGCTATAGAAGCGACCCTGTTCTGTTATTTGACCAATAGCTAAAGGGTAGAGGCGGATTTACACATTTCCTAAGAGTAATCGTGCGTAAGTGAATGCAGTTCATTCAACTGGAATTCGAACTCGGTTCCTCGAGTTTTCGTTCCGTGCCGATATCCACTGCACCATGTGCTAAAACTACCTCATCTGTTTGGCGTTCAATTTTTCTTACAAAGAGATCAAATTTAAAATCCGCCAGCAAGGTTGATTAAGAAAAAAGAGTTAAAATTGTAAGGAGACTTTATGCAGAAATGAGTCTATGATGATCATTAAGCAACGTCGAACCAGGTCAGTACCTAGATGGGTGACCGCTTGGGAACACCAGGTTCTGTAAGCTTTTATGTTCATGTGGTGTGATGGATAAAAGCTTGAAATTGGAAATTGGAGTTAAGTAATGTTGAGCCTAGCCAGTACCTAGATGGGCGACTGCTTTGAAATACCAGGGTTTGTAAGATTGGATGTGCATGTGGTGTAATGGATAAAGGCTTGGAACTGGAAAATGGAGTTAAGTAATGTTGAGCCTGGTCAGTATGTAGATGGGTGACCGCTTGGGAACATCATGTTCCATAAGCTTGTATGTGCAAGTGGTTTAATGGATAATAGTAAGTAATTGTTAACCGGAAAACGGAGTTCTAATTCCATTTTGATTCGTTATACTCAATTACGCAGTATCATTGGAAAAGTTATGAATCCATCACTGTTCCCCAATCTACGGATTAATTACCAAGATTTATATCCTTGAAACATAATTATCACAAAAAATTTAAAGAATCTAAAATATTTTGTGGCTTTGAATAACCTGCAAGGGGTTGATAAGCCGTAAAAAACGAATCAATCAATTATCCATAACCTTTTCTCCTTTATTTAATGCACACAATGTTACCAAATAAACCTACAAACAATATCCTGCAGACATTTTACCCCATTTTATATTAGACTTTTTTATTCGTTTATGAAATTCTGATTAGACATGAATCGACTTCTTGACCTACCAGCTATGATTTAATTTACTAAATTCTATATCATTCATCAACTAACTAAAACACACAAAGCAAAGTTGCACCCCCACGAAATCAGATCCAAACGACTAAAGACCAAAGCAAATTTCACAAGTCAGTGTGAAAAGTAAAATCCTGTGTCCTGATTGGATGGAAAATGGAGAATTGATAGGTGACGTCAGTCAAAATGTTTTTAGTCATAATCATGATTTTTCCAAAATACTTTTAGTCGTTTAGATCCGATTTTACAGTGTATTTTAGTTAGTTCATGGGTGATATAAGATTTTGTATCCTATAGACTTGTATTCCTAAATCATTTCTTTCTACTCCCCACAAAAATCAATCAAACAAACAATTTGAAGATATCCAGTTTGTATTTTGTCCATGATCTGTTATGAAGTAAATAAGAAAACTCCAGTGACACAAAATGAACAAGGCAATTCTTCTTTAATATACAACATAAAGTGATTCAAAGGCAATCTGCTGCCTTGCTCGAAACTGACAAGCCTTCTGCCTTTGGGCAGAGAACGATTCCATCTACGAAATGGGACTCAAGATAAAACTTTCCAAAACAGAAACTATGATCTGGAATTGGAAGGAAAGTAGTGATGGCACCTACACAGAATCAATTATAAAAATGAAAACATCCTCTATCAAGTGTTCTAAGAGATGGGACTCAAGATAAAACTTTCCAAAACAGAAACTATGATCTGGAATTGGATTGAAAGTAGTAATGGCACCTACCCTGAATCCATGATCAAAATGAAAACATCCTCTATCAAGTGTTCAAAGAAATGGGATTCAAGATAAAGCTTTCCAAAACAGAAACTATGATCTGGAATTGGAAGAAAAGCGGTGATGTCACCTACCTTGAATCTATTATATAAATTCAGGATGTAGACTTAGTAAATGCCAAACACTTCTGATAACTCGGCGTGTGGAATAGTTATAGCAAATTTAGTGTGGGAGATAAAGAAACAGAACATAGAATGACCTTCTGCCACACTCTATTATAACAAAATAAGCTTCTCAAAATTTAAATCAACCTGAAAACTAGAATCGTTTATTTAAAGAGCCTTTTTCAAATGATGCCAAACCTTGCGCTTTTCCCCTTTTTCGGATCCCTTTCTCCTCCACCCCAACTAATTAGGACTGTTGCGCTTTTTCTCTTTTTTGGATTCAGTGTAGGTGCCATCACTATTTTCATTCCAATTCCAGGTCGTAGTTTCTGTTTTGGAAAGGTTTATCTTGAGTCCCATTTCGTAGATGGTGTCCTGGCCGAATCGTTCTCTGCCCAAAGGCAGAGGGCTTGTCAGTTTCGAGCAAGATAGCAGAGTGCCTTTGAATCACTTTGAGTTGTTTATTAAAGATGAATTGCGTTGTTCATTTTGTGTCACTGGAGTTTTCTTATTTACTTCATAACAGATATATAGATCATGGACAAAATACAAACTGGATATCTTCAGATTGATTGATTGATTGATTTTGGGAGGGTGTAGAAAGAAACGATTTACGAATACAATTCTATAGGACCTTCTTCTTTTATGTGCTTTGTCCTTCTGTAGAACCACATTTCAGGTGCTTCAATATTTTCTTTCATCTTCGAAGATATTGTCCAGCATTCACTGCCATATTGAAGAACTGATATCACATAGCAATCCAGTATTCTCTTCTTTGTTTCTAGCGAAATTGTCCTGTTTCTTAATACTCTACTCAGCTCCGGAATGCATCCTTGTATTTTTCGATCTCAGGAATATAAATGTATAGAAACTGATGGGACCACAAAGTGAGGGGTCAGTTTATATATTGATTGTAATATAGAATTGATCCCCTACTTTATATCCAGTATGATTCTGTAGAACCACATTTCAGTTGCTTCAAGTCTTTCCTTCATCTTCGAAGATATTGTTCAGCATTCACTGCCATATTGAAGAACTGATATCACATAGCAATCCAGTACTCTCTTCCTTGTTTCTAGCGAAATTGTCCTGTTTCTTAATACTCTACTCAACTTCTGGAATGCTTCTTTCGCCTTCGGATCTCAGTGTCGCACTTTCTGTCTTCTGTCAGAACACTTTCCAGGTATATTTCTGTACGTGCTTGATTTTAGAGTCCCTCACCTGTAATTGGCATTTTGGGCTGCCCTTTTTGCTGATGACCATACATTCGGTTTTCTTACAGTTCAACTACCTTCTGTAGAAGGTCTTGTAGTTTTTTTTCTGCGTCTCCTATCAGCACCGTATCATCTGCCTCACCTATATTGTTTAAATAGTGGCTTCTGATAACGAACCTGGCATAACTTCTAGGGTTCTCAGTGTATAGGATACAAAGCCTATATCATCCATGAACTAAAACACACAAAGTAAAATTGCATACCCGCAAAATCGGATCCAAACGACTAAAAGCATTTTGGAAAAATCCAGATCACGAGTAAAAAGATTTTGACCAACGTCACATATTAATTCTACATTTGCCATCTAATCAGGATCCAGGATTTTACTTTTCGCACTGACTCGCGAAATTTGCTTTGGTCTGGATTTTTTCCAAAATGCTTTTAGTCGTTTGGATCCGATTTTGCGGGTGTGCAATTTTACTTTGTGTGTTTTAGTTGATGAATGATATAGGATTTAGTATATTAAACCATAGCTGGTAGGCGAAGGAGTCGATTCATGTCTAATCAGAATTTGATAAACAAATAACAAATTCTAATATAAAGTGAGGTAAAAAAAAGCCTGCTGGCTATTATTTTTAGGCTTATTTGGTAATATTATGTGCTTAAAATAAAGAAGGAAAAGTTATGGATAATTGATTGATTTGTTTTCTACGGCTTACCAACCCCTTGCAGGTTAAAACCGGATCCAAACGACTAAATCATATTGAAAAAACCAAACTATAACAGACAAATAATATCGCACACTCGCAAAAGTCGATTCAAACGAGTAAAACATTTTAGAAAAACCAAGACCAAAGACAAATTCACAAGTCAGTGTGAAAAGCAAAATTCGGGATCTTATTTGGATAGCAAATCGAAAATTCATATATGACGTTTTTTCACACCTAGAATTAAAAATGCTCGCTGGAGCCGGCAGCGTGAGAAACTTTACTATTTAAACCACGTCGCTGACCGGTCAAAGACAGTCCAGCATGAGAGCGCTTAGCTGACGGACCTTGTGGCAATGTAACAAAAGAAATCGCAAGAAGCCAACTCGGACGTAAGAGCGCGTCACATATTCATTCAACCTTTACTTCCAATTTATTTTTTCATTTTCATTACACGCCGCCAAAGCAAGCAGCAACAACAACAACAGCAGGAATACTATTTCTGCGATAAGTACTATTTTTTTATTCCTTCTTTCTCACCCTGTCGCTAACCTAGCAAAAGGGAAACGAACATAAGACTTTAACTACAAACTTACATGCATTTTATCAATGAACGTTTTTCTTCTCACAAATATGTTATGTTTCAGTTAACAAATTGCACTTATATTTTTCTCCGTAAAATTTTACTATTCTGTTAATAAATCTTCACTTTAATCTACACACGAAATATTTTATCCTTTCACATTTCAACATCCAACCTTAAATTATCTGATATTTAAATTGTGAGGACTTCAGACACGTTTGGCACAAGGCCAACTTACTAGGCATAGCCGAGGCCCCTGCAGTATAAGTACTATTTCTTTATTTCTTCTTTTTAACCCTGTCTCCAACCAAACAAATTGGAAAAGAACATAAGACTTCGCATTCTGCTACTATCAGTATACGCAAGGGACACTTAGCTACCTGCTACTATCAACCATGAATTCTAAACTTCTGTGAACATTTCAAATTCTTTTCTCTTTGAACAATCTTAACTACAGAGCTGCATGCATTTTTATGAACATTTTTTCTCATAAATATTTTATAGTGTTCAGTTAACAAATTTTCATATATATATATTTCTTCTTAAAATTTTGCTATTCTGTTTATAAATCTTTACTTTAATGTACACACGAAATATTTTATCCTCTTTATTTCAACATCCAACCTTCTGATATTTAAATTGTAAGGACTTCAGACGTGTTTGGCACAAGGCCAATATACCAGGCATAGCCGAGGCCCCTGCACTATGAAGTCGGATTTTTTCACATAAAAAGTAAAGGCAGCTGTGAACAGACATGATCTTCTACGGTCAAAATTGATGCAAGATTTTTTTATTTTAAAGTGAATTCGTGTTTCAGGTAAAGCTTTTTTTTTAATTTCTTCTTTTAAACTAATACCGTGTCTGATTTAGCAGCATAAAGGACAGCGTCGTTCACTGAACACGATTTATGACGTTAACGAAGCGCATAAAAGACGAGATTCGGCGCTGAAGCATACAAACGTGAAAGAACGACTCTTCCAGTTGTTGCTTCATGAGTTTCCATGACGATGGAGATGCTGCAGTAGGGCAGCCAACGCTGTTAACGGCAGGCAGTAAATTGGAAACGCATGTGACTTTGCCGCAAAGTGAAACGTACTGGAAGCAAGTGCGGAATCTATATCGCAAATGATTCTGCCACACCCGGTTACTTTTGAAAATTTATTCATTTATTTGAATTCTTAAATGTCGAACCCGGCATTTGCAGGTCCTTCCACAGAAGAAAATATGATACCTAACTGGTCTTTTGTAAAACTAGTAGTCTGTTAAATGCCATACGTGATACACGCTTGGGCGATCATGTCTCGAAAGCGACATGACTGACTAGGCAGAATATTATACCGCAGTAGCTTGCCATTACTTTCTGCGGTAAACTGGTTGTCAGCCAAGGCTATAGAACCCAATCTGTCCTGTTACTTAACCCATAGCTGAAGGGAAGAAACGGAATAATACCTTTCCCAATAAAATTGTTCGATCGCAAATGGCACCAGTAAATACTGCGTCCCCGCTGCTTTAGTTTGTTTTTGTGATCGCCGGATCAGACCAAAACTTACTTCCATATCTGGGCTAAAGCAGGTGTTCTCCTATGCCGTTATTAATGTTCAGGTGGGACATATATATAATCAGTTCCTTGTACCTCATTTACTCTGCTATACTCTATATGTTATGGTGCCCTCCTACGAGGAATTGACTATTCTTTTTCTTATATATGATTACCTGCGTGACTTCTGGGAGGCAGTTAACGCCAGTTAAGTCTGCCTAGCGCATCGTCGAACCCTCTGTCTTTGGGCGGAGAGTGGGAGCACAGTCGAGGCTCCGCCGAAGGGTAGACTCTCGTCTGTTGACAATTAGACATAACATTTTGCCCGGGCAATATGGTCGGGATTGCCCACATTAAAATGGCCTTGTGCCACATTTTATTTTAAATGGGAAGGCAACTAAATACTAATTGATAGGTAGTGCTATAGCTAGTACGCAGTTAAGGCCAGCTGCTAGTCAGACAATACGCAGCGTAACTGAACTGAACCGTTCGGACTTACTTCTATTTAATTAATTACTAACACTTACGATGTATCTATGTTTTTGTTATATTAACACACTGTTTTGAACCTTCCTCCTGTGTTCCGTGTCTTACTTCCGGACAGACAGGTCACTACAGCTTTGCGGCGAAGTTTCACCACGACAACTCCACAACAAACTGGCGACGAAGATTTGAGTTAAGATTTGCCACAAAAAACTGGCGACAAATATTTGTGTTAAGATTTGTCAACAACACATTGGCGACGAGGATTTGCGTTAAGATTTGCCACAACAAATTGGCGACGAAGATTTGTGTTAAGATTTGCCACAACAAATTGGCGACGAAAATTTACGTTAAGATTTGCCACAACAAATTGGCGACGAGAATTTACGTTAAGATTTGCCACAACAAATTGGCGACGAGAATTTACGTTTTAAAGATTTGCCACAACAAATTGGCGACGAGAATTTACGTTAAGATTTGCCACAACAAATTGGCGACGAGAATTTACGTTAAGATTTGCCACAACAAATTGGCGGCGAAATTTACGTTAAGATTTTCAACAAATTGGCGGCGAAAATTCCGTTAAGATTTACTACAACAAATTAGCGACGAGAATTTACGTTAAGATTTGCCACAACAAATTGGCGACGAGAATTTACGTTAAGATTTACAACAAATTGGCGACGAGAATTTACGTTAAGATTTGCCACAACAAATTGACGTAGAAGATTTGTGTTAAGATTTGCCACAACAAATTGGCGACGAAAATTTACGTTAAGATTTGCCACAACAAATTGGCGACGAGAATTTACGTTAAGATTTGCCACAACGGAAATTGGCGAAAACCGAAATTTACGGTGGAATTTGCCTATGAAATTGGCGACGAAAATTTACGTTAAGATTTGCCACAACAAATTGGCGACGAGAATTTACGTTAAGATTTGCCACAACAAATTGGCGACGAGAATTTACGTTAAGATTTGCCACAACAAATTAGCGACGAATTTGCATTTAGATTTGCCTATGAAGTGAGCGAGAATTTACGTTAAGATTTGCCACAACAAGTGGCGACGAGAAAATTTACGGTTAAGATTTGCCACAACAAATTGGCGACGAAATTTACGTTAAAGATTTGCCACAACAAATTGGCGACGAATTACGTTAGGTGCTAAACAAATTGGCGACGAGAATTTACGTTAAGATTTGCCACAACAAATTGGCGACGAGAATTTACGTTAAGATTTGCCACAACAAATTGGCGACGAAAATTTAAATTTGATTGCCACAACAAATTGGCGACGAGAATTTACGTTAAGTTGCCTGTGGGAAATTGGCGACGAATATTTTTCTAAGATTTGCCACAACAAATTGGCGACGAATTTACGTTAGATTTGCCACAACAAATTGGCGACGAGAATTTACGTTAAGATTTGCCACAACAAATTGGCGACGAGAATTTACGTTAAGATTTTACTTACAACAAATTGGCGACGAGAATTTACGTGTTCAGATTTGCCACAACAAATTGGCGACGAATTTACGTTAAGATTTGCCTAACAATTAGCGACCGGAAATTTACGTTAAGATTTTGTCAAATTTGGCGACGAGAATTTGAAGTTAAGTTGCCACAACAAATTGGCGACGAGAATTTACGTTAGATTTTACAACAAATTGGCGACGAGAATTTACGTTAAGATTTGCCACAACAAATTGGCGACGAGAATTTACGTTAAGATTTGCCACAACTTTCTAAATTGGCGACGAGAATTTACGTTAAGATTTGCCACAACAAATTGGCGACGAGAATTTACATTAAGATTTGCCACAACAAATTGGCAACAAAGATATGCGTTAAGATTTGCAACAATATATTGGCGGCGAAAATTTGCGTTAAGATTTGCACAACAAACAGGCGACGAAGATTTGCGTTAAGATTTGTCAGAACAAAACGGGCGACGAAGATTTGCCACAACAAATTGTCGACGAAGATTTGCGTTAAGATTTGCCACGAAAAAATTGGTGACGAAAATGTGCGTTAAGATTTACCACAACAAATTCAAACAAAGATTTGCGTTAAGATTTGCCACAACAAATTAGCAACGAAGATCCGCAATAATATATAACTGCAAGATCGGCCAAAAATTGAATACTGTTGCCATATCTGGGGTGGAACTGTTCAGTCCACTCTTGCCTGTGTTGCTTGAGTTCAAAAGCATCAGTGTGACCTTGTGAGTGATGTATTATTTGCCACTCTACAGCCACTTTCCACAGACAAAAAAAGTCGCAAGTTATTAATTATCGTATTTTCACACAGATGAATAGTTGCAAGACTCTCCCTGACACATTTTTCTACAGACGAAACGTCCCGATGCTCTCACTGTAGTACTGATCCGCAAACGAAATCACGAGCCTCACACTATCGCATTTTCCCCATCGACGAAACCCCTAAAACCTCTGCCTACCGAATTTTCCAACAGACCAAACCTCGCGAGCCTCTGACTCTTGTATTTTCCCCATCGACGAAACCTCTAAAATCTCTGCCTACCGAATTTTCCAACAGAGCAAACCTCGCGAGCCTCTGACTCTTGTATTTTCCCCATCGACGAAACCCCTAAAACCTCTGCCTACCGAATTTTCCAACAGACCAAACCTCGCGAGCCTCTGACTCTTGTATTTTCCCCATCGACGAAACCCCTAAAATCTCTGCCTACCGAATTTTCCAACAGACCAAACCTCGCGAGCCTCTGACTCTTGTATTTTCCCCATCGACGAAACCTCTAAAATCTCTGCCTACCGATTTTTTTCAATAGACTAAACCTCGCGACACACTTACTATCGCATTTACCTACAGAGGAAACATTACGAGCCTCTCACTATCTTATTTTCCACAACCAAAGGCCGTGAGACTCCCACTTTCGCAGTTTTCCACTAACAAAACGTTGCTAGCCGCTCATAATTGCAGTTTCCGACAGACATAACGTCACGAGCATCTTACTATCGCATTTTTACTCGGATGAAAAGTCATCAGCCTCTCAATATCGTAAGGTCATTATTACATTTTCGCACAAACAAAAGGTCGCGAGGCAATCACTATCACATTTATCCACAGATGAAATATCGCGAGCCTCCCACTAAAGCATTTTCCTAGAGATGAAATGTCGCGAGCTTTACACTATCGCATTTTTCCAGAGAAGAGGAGCCACGAGCATCTCATTACTGCATTTTTACAGACAAAAAACGTCGCGAGCCTCGCACTATCACATTTTTCTCACAGATGAAACTTCGAGAATTACTATCGAATTTTCCGGCACACGAAATCTCGCGAGGTTCTAACTATCGCATTGATTTACAGACAAAACGTCGCGAAGCTCTCACGATCGCATTTTACGACAGACGAAAATCGTGTGCCTCTCAACGTCGCATTTTTCTACAAATGAAACGTCACCAGCCTCAAACTCTCGCATTTACCCACAGAAGAAACGTTACCTTTCTTTACCCCATTTTCTGACAGACAAAGTATCGAGAAGTTATTACTATAGAATTTTTCCACAGACGAACACAGCGAACCTATGGCATCGACCCACGGCGCGAGGCTGTGACAATTGCAATTTTCACAGACGAAACGTCGAGAGCATTTTACAATCGCATTTTCTTGCAGACTAAACGTCGTGAGCCTCTCACTGTGGTATTCTTCCACAGACGAAAGGTTGCGAGCATCTCAGTATCGCATTTTCCCACAAGCGAAAAGTCGCATTTGCTCACTATCGCATTTTTCCAGAAGACGAAACGTCGAAAACTTCTATCGCATTTTCCTCACAGAAAAATGGTTGCGTGCCTCTCGCTATCGCCTTTTCCCCACACACGAAACGCCCCGAGCATCTATCACATTTCCCCAAGTCTCACTATTGCATTTTACCACGGAAGAATGGTTACAGGCGTCTCACTCCTGCGTTTTCCCTTAGACAAATGTCCAGAGCTATCGTATTTTACCATAAACGAAAGATCGTGACCCTCTCGCTAACGCATTTTCCCCTCAGACAAAACGCCCCGGGCCTCTCACAATCCCATTTTCCCAAAGACGAAAAGTTGCGACTCTCTCGCTGTCGAACTTTCCCCACAGACGAAACGTTGCGAACCTCTCACTATCGCATTTTCCCCACAGACGAAACGTAGATTGCTTCTTAATATCGCATTTTCTCTCAAACAAAACGTCACGAGCCTCTGTCGCAGTTTCCCATAGATGAAAGGTTGCACGCCTCTCACTATTGCATATTCTCACAGACGAAATGTCGACTGTTTCTTAATATCGCATTTTCTCTCAGACAAAATGTCACGAGCCTCTGTCGCAGTTTCTCACAGACGAAAGGTCACAAGCCTCACACTATCGCATTTTCTCATCGAGGAAACGTCGCCAGCCTTTCATTATCACATTTTCCAATGCATACATTCTAACGTGCGATATTAATTAATCCTACAACCCATGATCTATACTAATAGGACTCCCCACCATGCCACGTACACAAAGTTAAATCTATTCCTTCGTATTCTTATCGTAAGAAGTAAGTCCCATTCAAACAGCTTCTCCCCAAGAACTGCTGCTTTGTGGAACTGACTCTCAACAAGATGTTTTTCTAATCAATACAATCTTGGTCTCTTCAAGTTTAGGGTTAATCGCTTTCTTACCCTTTCTTATGCTCAAAATGCACCCCACAATGGCCATTAACTTGAGTGGCTCTTGAGCTTTGTAATGGGTGAATCTTAATATCATATTATTATAAAATCAGCTGGAATCAATCACCAGGCAAAACTTCAATATAAGCAATGATCTTCTGATGAAAAGAATAACCGTGCACAAAAGCAGTTTCAATTCACAGTTGTTCTTCTCCTAGACTGGATACCAACCAAGGATCTACAGCCCAGTTTGCTTGACGACTTATCTGAATGTAATGGATAGAATTATGCCTTTACAAATATCATTCAGGCAAACTGAATGTAAAATGGAAGACAAAGAAAAAAATGGAACCTGTTTTCCTTATCTGAAAATTGTTTGGCCACTTTTAACAATGTAGCTTACCATGGCCCTTCCCCTTTGCTGCTAAAAGGATTGAACACTCAAATAACAGGGGCAGACAATCTGGGCACAATCCCAAAGAAAGATCTGCAGTCACTTTCTCAATATAGTTTGGCTTCCCTCTGTCTTTTCTACAAATATTTTCATGGCAACAGCTCTGACGAGCTTTACCCTTGGTGCTCCGACCACATGAATTGAAGCGTTCTACTAGATTATCATCTAGTTTCCACTTATCTACTGGAGAAATATATAAAGTCAACCGGCATTTCCCTTCCAACAGCTTCTTTTCTCGCACTTCCAGCCCGCAGAAATCTCTTCCGCTGACTTGCTTTATTGATAGCTACAATCTTCAAACATTAAATGCAACGTCAATCCCCATCTTCTATCTTTTTCAATTCCGTTCATCTTTTGTCCTATTCTCAATCTTCTCCTTCATTTTCACTCCCTGTATACTAGTGGCATACCCACTCTGCTTGTGGTGAAATGGTTAACAAAAAGAAGATATATTGTTTATACATCAAAACATAAAATACGCGAAAACATCAGGTAATGGTGGCATAAAAACAGACCATTTTAAGGAAACATGGAAAAAACTACAAAAATATTATCAAAGTTTACATTATGTATATTCGGATTTATCTAAACTTATATATATATAGAGAACTTTGTCTCTGTGTGTATGTGTCTGTATGTGTGTGTCCGTTACCTATAGAGTCTGAAACGGCTGAACCGATTTTCTTGAAAATTTACAGTTGTACTATGAGCGTCTGCGAGTGTTCTTAGCTAGGTTTTGTGTCAAGGTACCCCCAATAAATATTGAAAATCGATATTAAAAAAATTCGGGTTATAGAAGGAGTGGTCCGATTTTAATCAAATTTGATACACACATAGAAAAAGAAATAAGAAACAATATTCAGAAGTTTCAAGGTTGCAGTTCTTACAATAGTGCAGAAAATTTGATATCGATACCAGGAAATCAAAATTTGACTTACAGCCATTCATTTTTATTTCAGTCTACGGTTTCGCTTTAACTGGAAACAACTATTGCTTTTTAGTCTCACATGCCAACGTCCAAAGAGTCTGAGCTCCAGGACCATGGATTAGTTTTAAAGCTTTCATTACACCCGAGCAACGCCGGGCTATACTGCTAGTATGTATATATATATATATTGTAATTACAATATTAATCACTACTCTGTATCAAGCACTCTTTATAAAATTTGATACACACATAGACAAAGACATAAGAAACGATATTCAGAAGTTTTAAGGTTGCAGTTCTTACAATAGTGCAGAAAATCGGTAATATATATATAAGGCAAAATGTTGATCTGTCGGTATGTCTTTTATACAAATCTATAATTTTTAACCGATTCTCACCAAACTTCACACAAATATTCTTTAGGCTGAGTCTGAGCTCCAGGACCATGGATAAGTTTTAAAGTTTTCATGACACACGAGCAACGCCAGGCTATACTACTAGTCTTAATTGTTCTCATATTCTAAGAAATAATAACATAGTCCTCCGCCAGAGAAGTTCCCTTATAAGAACGATTACTGATCGCTTATACACTACCGGCCATAATTATAAGGCCACAGTGTTTTAAAAAAAATGATGTATTTTATAGTCATCCGTAGACAGTTCAAGATGCTTAGACATTCGATTGCTTCCAGCCAGGATGAAACCCAACCGAATTGACATCAGTCGGCGATTCTACCTTTGTGCTATGGGCGCTCGGTAGAAGAAGGTAGACTCTAGTGTGTTATATACACAATATACATACGCCAGCTGAGAGTGTTCATTACTGAATGAACGATGCGTAAATAGCGGTAAGTAGCTACTGTTTTTAAAGTTCATAATTTCTTCAGCGTGCTCAATCGGCGAGCGAGAGCATATATATATATATATGAAATGGTTTGTTTGAACATTATTTTTGATCGATACTCGTATTTAATAATAAAAACGAACTCAAAGTAAGCCTGTATCATTATATATATATATATATATATATATATATATATATATATAGTCATTCGTGGTCGAGAGGTCTAGGACGCGCCATATCACATGGTGGCTTCCCCTATGTGGATAGGGGTTGCAGGTTTGAATCCTGCCGATTTTTGTAACAAAAATATATCGTAAATAATCAGGCCGGTAAAAATAAATATATACTACTGTTTGATTGTAAACAGAATATCTACGTAAATACGAGTATCGATCAAAAATATTGTTCAAACAAATCATTTCAAATTGTCGGTTGTTTATAATCAGTTTCGTTCATACATATATATATATATATATATATATATATATACTACCGGTCATTATTATTAAGCAACCCAGTTTTTTTTAAGTGATGTATTTCATATTATTTTTAGTATTTATTGCCTAGTGGATAATTCTGGATTAAAATAGAATGATTCTTTTCTTATTATTACTTTGCAAAATTTTACAAGGCAGCCGGGAAGCCTTTACGTCAGTCAGCCAATAAGAAGCCAATAAAAAGAAGAGACTAGCATGGGGAAGAGAGCACAAAAACTGGACACCAGAACAGTTCATTTGATGCACATGTTATTGTGCAGTATTAATAAGAGAACCATTCTATTTTCATTTAGAATTATCCACATGGCAATAATTTTTTTTTTAATCATCTCACCCCATGCAAGGCATTCCACTGCCACTATTGCGCATGGGGCTACAAAGGGGAAGGTAAAGAGAAGGAGTGGTTAGACATAGGGAATGTCAGGAGGAAAGTGACAGATGAGTAAGGATAGCGAGGATGAGGGTTGGGCAGATGGGAAGAGTGTTTGATAGAATGGGAGCAGGTTAGTGTGTTAGGAGGTGTCTATTGACCTTACATTTAAACTCCTGGAGATTGTATCCGTCGGGGAAGCAATCGTTTGAAAGAGAATTCCACAGTCGGGAAGTGCGAGGAAAGAAACTGTTGGAGTAGAAGTTACGGCTGCATTTTATCGGTTTCACTGTAAAAGGGTGGGATCTAGTTGCTAATCTAGTATCTCGTTCAAATTCGTATTTAGGGGGCATCAGTGATCTAAGTTCATCGGAGCAGAAGCCGTGAAAATAAAAAATAGTATGAAATACATCTTATATATATATATATATATATATATATATATATATATCGTGTGTGTGTGTGTGTGTGTGTGTGTGTGTGTGTTGTAACCCTAAAAGGTTACTGCGTGACTAATCACCAAAACAGAGGCTGGAGATAATTGCATAGGCACCTACAAAAAATCGAGGAAAAAAAAAACAGCATAGTATAAAGGAAAAAGGCTCCAAACTAAATAAAAACAAAATGTTTATGTTATTATTAAGAGGTTAGATCAAATATTTTTTAATCATTTAAAATTTTTTTTAAATTATTTCCAACACGTTCGAAATTTTGGTAGAAAATAATCTTTTTCTTTCGTCCGTGAGTGACGTAATTTTTACAAGGGTTTCTAACGGCAAACATAATATTACGCAAGGCACTTTTTTTGCCGGTGAAAGACAAATTAATTTGGAAATTCTTGCAAAACTCAAATAATGGTCGGATTTTGATGAAAATTTGAAGAGTTATTCATAATTGACTGAAATCATTTTTGAAAAACTATTTTGAGAAAATCTTGGTAAAATATATTTTTTACTTATGTTACCACCACCCACCAATTAATTTTCGGAAATCTCTAGAAATTCGCTATCGTTTCTCCAAAAACCTAGTATTAATTAAATTCAGAAGTCATTGAGAAATGCTAATAAATGTCTTTTTTTCTTCAAAATTAGCCCATTCTTAGAAAATCTGCTCCAAATTGAGAAAACAAAAATGCAATAAAACTATGCCATTTTTTATTTAGATAAACTTTAATTGCTTTTATAAACAATATATCATCGTGTGAAAAGAAAAAAAATAATGAATAATGAATTTTTACAAGAATTGTTTTCATTTTTATTATAATAATTTATAAAGTTTAAAAAATCTTTTTTAATTTCCTTCTTCATAGTTAACTCTAGGATGTTAAATTAATGCATGAAGACTACATTTACTAATCGAAAATTGAAAAGCTTCATCCAAACAATTTCGCCAGTGTTTTTTTAAAATAATTAAAACATCTTAATTGTGTGCATACTGATTACCCGTATTTTCTTGTTACGGGTGTCCGTACATAATATATATCATTAAAAGGTCACATGTTCCATACATGAAAAAAACTGTATATAAACATTTTCGGTGGGTTACAATTCTTTTATCTCGCTTCAGTGTTTCCTATGCCCTACGTTTCAAATTCAACGGGCTTTGCAAATCATCTTTTCAAAATTTAAAGCAAGTATTATATTTTAATTCCTAATTTTGTTAAAAAAAGAAAAAAGTAATTCTAAAATTCACAATTTGTGGAGGTACCTAATAGGTACCTCCACACATTTTCAATACCTAAATTTAAATTGAATCTTTAAAAATAAAAAAGTTTTCTTGAAGCTTTAATTTTAGCTTTAATTGAAAGCCAACAGATTGAATTTACGAATTCCAGTCAGCAAAATACCCTGGTGTATTTCAAACCGAAATTATATTGATGTGAATCTAAACATTTTTTATTTTAAAAAAATTCAATTTTTTGACCATTTTTCATCGACTGACATATTTTGTGAACAGTAGCCAATTCTTGGTTTTAAAAAATCTTGCAGAAATAGAATAAAACTCCGTGACACATAATTTTATTTAAATCACCAAATTTGAACTGACCTTAGTCTGATTTGAAACAAGAATTACTAGCTTACTGCCTCAAATGTACTATAAAAGCGTTTCTTAATTACGGTATCCTTGTTATCAGGATCATCATCGTTTTACATACAGTAGCCGTCAAAAACGCTAAGTATGGAAGACGAATTTGACATAATCTTCTTCGTACGCTTCATTTTTTCATTTTTAATTACATGTTAAAATTAAATATTTCACACAATATTTTCAGCAATTATCCAATATTTTATAGAATTTTAGTTAGTTTAACTTTATAGCCCTATGTTTTATAAAAAATTAAAATCAAAATAAAATAAAATTTTGTTTTAAAAAATTTTAAAATTTAATAATAGAACGGCAGAGGTAACTCAATATTTTTTTAAATGTTATGGCATTTATTAATTTATGTGTTTAATATCTGTTTTCATATTCTTTTAATAGCATATCACGAATAAAAGATTCGTACGCTGCGTTAAGTAGATACACTGCTAGTGAAATGCTAGTCAGTATAATGACTCTCCACTCTACTACTCAATAGTGTCCAGGTATATAAGAGAATAGGGACATCCCATTCCTGTATACTGGTATGTATACCACAATATGTATATTATAGTGGGCTATCTATCGTGGTCACCAGTTTATAGTGGGTAGGCCTTCTTTTGAAGGGTAGTTGTATATTGTTGCAGATTAACGGAATTTGGCCTCGTTGTAGATAGCCCACTATAAGTCATAAAATGATTATAAATCAAGAAAAGCAAATTGAGTTGAAAAATAACATTTTATATATACACATATAAATTAAGGTTTTTACAATTAAACTCATCCTTTGAATATGGGTCCAACGGACGTTAAAATGTTCATGGCAATAAAATGCTGAAAAGAGAATTAATGCTTAGGTATGTGAGAGCGTTGTAAGTAAAGAATATCTTTGATGTACCCGCTCCTTAGGTCAAATAGTAGTTTTAAGACAGAAAAAGAGAGGGAAGGGCGACGAGTATAGTAAGCCTCTTGTCTTGTTCAAGGGAGATACTAATTGCTCTCGTCTCTCTCGAGTCAGTCTGTGTGGTTCCGTCTGTCTTTCTGTCTGTCTGGCGATGCTTTCTGTGTCGGCTTTTTATTTCGACTTTTTGGATCGCCGCAGATCATTTGGGAATTCACATCCGTATTTGATTCTGGGCTTCCCATTGGCCGAGAAATAAAATTCGCGTTGGCTCGCGAACTGGAATTTAATATTTAATTAATTTTTAGTTTTCAACCGGAACATCTGCGTCGATCCGGCTGCGCACCGACTAGTTTTGGTCATTTGCTTTTTGGTCCTAAGAGTGCAAACATCCGGTCCATCGCTTTTGCTCGGTTGGTATCACCACAGATACACTGCTGGTAACTGGTAGTCAGTATAATTGCTCTAGTTTCTGCTGCAATAGTGTCTACGTATATAAGAGAATAGAAACATCCCATTCCTGTATACTGGTAGGTATACAACAATATGTATATTAAATCTTTGTGGTCGAATGAATATGCAGCGTCTCGTGTCTTAATTTTGCTATCATGTTTGTTACTGTATAAGGAAGTTGTAAGCGTTGATCACGCTAGCCATGAACCTCAATGCTGTAAAATATATTATTGTATGTATGCAAAACTTGCTGACTTGTTTTGCAATCAACGTCAAATACTTTGCGTTAATCTCGGTTTTGTAAGCATTAATAGTGAAAGGCCCATGAAATCGACATGTGATGTAGGATGTCAGACTTTGTTTACACACGTGGCTTTGCCTGACGTTAAGCCTCGCCAATTTCTAGCACAACTTCAATTTCTTTTCTCTTCAGTTGGTTTTATGACTTTAATACCGAACAAGTGTCAGTCTATAACACTGAGCTGTCAACGAGAACTAACACCGACTAACGATTCGGTACATGTATCGCCAAATATTATTTCATCCGAATGTGATTCTATTGCCAAACTTCGCTATCATGAAGAATTTTCGTACAACGTCGATCAGTTTGTAGCCAGCCAAGTGTGGCAAATGAAACAGCAGATTCTGAACTGCCTCACGAAGAAAGATTCTATATATTAGTACAAAATTACTGAGAAAAAGAAGATTATTTTGCGCCAAATATATTTACGCATAATAACAATTGGGCACCCTTAGGAAAGGTATTAATCCGTCTCTTCCCTCCAGCTATGGATCAAATAACAGGAAAGAATGGGCTCTGTAGCCTTGGCTGGCAACTAGTCTACCGCAGAAAGCAATGGCAACCTACTGCGGGATAATCTTCTGCCCAGTAAGTCATGTCTCTTTCGAGACATGATCGCCCAAACGTGTATCACGTATGACACTTAACTGACTGAATAATTGGGCTCGGAACGAAAAATCGGAGGGCCGAGTTCGAATTTCAGTTGAATTTGTTGCATTCACTTACGCGCAAATACCATTGGGAAAAGTTTTAATCCGTCGCTTTTCCCTCCTGCTATGAGTTAAATACCACGACAGACTAGGTTCTGTTGCCTTAGTAAGCAACCAGTTTACAACAGAAAGTAACGGTAACCTACTGTGGGAAAATCTTCTGATCAGTCAGTCATGTCCCTTTCAAGACATGATCCCCCAAGCGTGTATCACGTCTGGCATTTGACTGACTAAATAACTCGAAATTTGTGTAATTTAGATAGAAATATCTACAGAACCAAGATAACGATACTAGTCTAACTAACTAAATAAATATATAATAATATTTTCCTCATCTTTCAAATTCACACACAAATGAGTATAACAGCTAAGATAGAGATACTCTAGTCCAAATAGATTAATGTACACCAATGATTTGCGTTATGGTGCAGTGAATATCGGCTCGGAACAAAGAATCGGAGAAAAGAGTTCGAATTCTAGTTGAATTCATTTATGCGCAAATACCCTTAGGAAAGATATTAATCCGTTGATACTCCCTCAAGCTATGGGTTAAATGGTAAAACAGATTGGTTTCTACGGCTTTAGTTGGTATAAAGTAATGGCAACCTACTGTGGGAAAATCTTCTGCTCGGTCAAAGCGTGTATCACGTTTGGCACTTAACTGACTGACTGAATATAATAGTTGGAAACATACTTAAAACTTCTACTGGGTATAAAGTGGGGGATCGGTTTTCTATTGCTATAAAGTAATAAACTGATCCCAACTAATTAATACGTAATAATATAATACATAGCTTCTCCTTCTAGCTATGAGTCAAATAACAGGACTGATTGGGCTCTGTAGCCTTGGCTGGCAACTAGTCTACCGCAGAAAGCGATGGCAACCTACTGCAGGATAATCTCCTGCCCAGTCAGTCATGTCTCTTTCGAGACATGATTGCCCAAAGCGTGTATCACGAATGGCGCTTAACTGACTGAATGAATATAATAGCTGGAAACATAATTAAAACTTCTACTGGGCATAAAGTGGGGGATCGGTTTTCTATTGTTATGAAGTAATAAACTGATCCCCAACTAATTACTACGTAATGGTATAATACATCGCTTCTCCCTCTAGCTATTAGTCAAATAACAGGACAGATTGGGCTCTGTAGCCTTGGCTGGCAACTAGTCTACCGCAAAAAGCAATGACAACCTACTGCAATGACAACCCAGTCAGTCAATGGCATTTTGAGACATGATCGCCCAAAGCGTGTATCACGAATGGAACTTAACTGGCTGATACTAATGATAATTCCCTATTTTTCTGAAATTCATAGAGTTCTTAAAATTTTCAATTAATATAACCACAAGAGTCGATGTGCTCTTAATCCATTATGCAGTAACACTCCTCGTAAAAAAAAATAGTGTCTTTTTTTACTTTTTCTGAGTGTCTGCTAAAAAATAAAAATATACAAATACAAAAGATGGAAATGCTCTCTCGGCTTCACAACTAGTAATCTTTCTTCTTCTTTTATATGCCATATCCTTTCAAGACGTAGGCGATCATGGCTTTCCACATCTTCCTGTCCCTGGTGGATCTTAGCACACTTTCTCCTGTTGCACCATGCAACCCTCGTTCCATCATCCTGATCAGGTCCTTCAAATATGTTATCCGCTGCTTTCTCCTGTCTCTTTTTCCCTCTATCTGGCCTGTTAGTATCAGGTTCTCCAAGCCCTCCTTCCTCATTGCATGTCCCAGGAACTTTAGTTGTTTCTTCCTGATGCTCAGTATTGATTTCCATTTCGTCTCCATCATTTCCAAAACCTCGTCATCGCTCCCATGCTCGGTCCATGATATCCGCAGCATCCTACTGTAGAACCACATTTCAGCTGCTTCAAGTTTTTCCTTCATCTTCGAAGATATTGTTCAACAGTTACTGCCGTATTGAAGGACTGACATCACATAGCAATCCAGTACTCTCCTCTTTTTTTCTAGCGAAATTATCCTGTTTAGCAGTCTACTTGCCATAAAACTCGAGATCTTGTGATCTTATTTATGACATTGGTATGTGCGTTATGGCGCAGTGGATATCGGCTCGGAACGATAAATCGGGTAGCCGAGTTCGAATTCCAGCTGAATCCATTGCTTTCACTTACGCGCAAATACCCTTGGGAAAGGTATTAATCCGTCTCTTCCCTCCAGTTATGGGTTAAATAACAGGACAGACTGGGTTCTATAGCCTTGGTCGGCAACTAGTCTACCGCAGAAAGCAATGGCAACCTACTACGGGATAATCATCTGCCCAGTCAGTCATGTCTCGAAAGAGACATGATCGCCCAAGCGTGTATCCCGTATGGCACTTAACTGACTGACATTATAACCTGAGGGAGACTTTATTTGTCAAGTTTGATTTCTGGTCCATGTGTAGCCATTTTAAGCCATTCTACTCAGAGACAAACGCTGCACAATATGCCAGTCAGTTAAGTGCCGTATGTGGTACACGCTTGGTCGATCATATCTCGAAAGAGCCATGACTGACTGGGTCGAATGGCTTCTCGCAATAGGTTGCCATGACTTTCTGCAGAAGATTGATTGTCAACCAAGGCTAAAGAACCCAATCTGCCCTGCTTTTTAACCAATGGCTGGAGGGAAAAGACGGATTATTAAGTTTCCCAAGAGTATTTGCTCGCAAGTGAATGTAAAAAAAAACAAAAAAAAAAACAAAAACCCCCAGTTTCTCGATCAAAGGCATTGCTGTCGGATGTAGTTTAATAAAATCATTAAAAATTAAAGAACATTAGATATACAGTATTTAGATTATTCAGACTATTGTTCTCATTTGTACGACGTTGTACGCTCCGGCCTTCTTCAGCTGCTAGGAATTTCGAACCGAACACTTTATTATAATCACTGTGCCTCTTTTGGTAGTCATGAGTTATCTCCCTCTAACCCTGTAAGTTACTTGTTCACTACTGCTGTAGCCTGGTTCTGAACTTGGGTCAAGTCACAGGAACTACCCAATGTCTATATCCACTGGACGACTGAATTTTTGGGAGATATAAACCTAATGTCCAGTAACCCTTTTTACCATACTTCATATTGCATTGTTTTGATGTTAATGGTTTTCTCTAGTATTTTTACCAGAGCTCATATTGCAATTTTGACACTAATGATCTTCTCTGGTACTTCGTATTACTGGTTCCCATGTTCTCTATGCTTGATCGGCTTAGGAGATTTTCGTAGCCTAGCACCTGAAAAAGGCCGGAGCGTACAAACGTTGCACAAATGGCAGCAAAGATGAGGACAATAGTCAGAATAATGTAAATACTACCTCAAAGATTACTGGCGTCTCTGCAAAAGCGTGCTCAGCAGGAACAAGACTTCAATACCCCCACTAATCAATGAATTTGAAGTTCTCACCTCCCTAGCCGACAAGGCTGAATGCTTTGCCCGTAGATTCTCAACCAATTCGACACTGGACTCGTTAGGAATACCTACACCAGACTTCCCACCCAGAACTAAGGCTCAACTAAATAACGTCCACATTTCACCCTCGCTGGTCGCCAAGATAATTGCGCAACTTGACAAAGCGAGCGGCGGTGACGGAATCCCAGTCATAGTACTGAAGAAATGTGCCCCAGAACTCTCCTCTGTCCACTATAAACTCTATAACCTCTGCCTATCTGCTTCCTGCTTTCCTGCCTGTTAGAAGTCCTCCTGCGTAGTACCTATATTTAAGAATTCTGGCGAACCCTCAGACCCCGCCAATTACCGTCCTATTAGTCTCCTTCCAATCTTTGGCAAAGTTTTCGAAGCCATTATCAACGCCGAGGTGATTCAGCACCTTATGACCAACGGGCTTCTCTCTGACAAACAGTATGGGTTTCGCTTCACCAGGTCTACTGCTGATATGCTAACGACCATTACCGAGTACATATACCAGGCACTCGACAAGAATGGTGAAGCCCGAACCGTTGCCTTGGATATCTCCAAAGCATTCGACAGGGTCTGGCATGCTGGCCTCTTGTGCAAACTGCGGAGCTATGGGATAACTGGACATCTGTTTGACCTCATCCAGTCCTTCCTCTCTAACCGCACATTAAAGGTGGTATTAAATGGGCATGCCTCCCAAAACTACCAGACGAACGCGGGCGTCCCTCAAGGTTCTATCCTAGGTCCCACGCTCTTTCTGATCTACATTAATGATCTCCCCGACACCATTAGATCCCAAGTTGGCATGTATGCCGACGACACAACAATCTACTCCCGCATCGATCAGAAACCAGGTCTGGACGACAAAGTGAACCTCGCTGCCGCACTTGAAAGGGACCTCCAATCCGTAGTGACCTGGGGTAGGAAATGGTTGGTAAATTTCAATGCCTCCAAAACAAAGCTGTTATCAACTAACCACCATAGACAATCGCATCTACCTCCCATTAGCATGGGACAGGCTAGCCTCCCAGAGAGTAAAATACTACGCCTCCTTGGCCTTACACTCTCGGCGGACCTCAAATGGAATGACTATATTGAATCCATTGCCAAATCTGCTGCTATGAAAGTGGGCTCCCTGTGCAGGGCCCGGAAATTTTTCCCACCTGAAACTATTCTGCACATATACAAATCTACCATCCGCCCGTGTATTGAATATTGCTGCCATATCTGGTCGGGTGCCCCTGCTGCTCTCCTTGGGCTCCTTGACAAAATACAAAGGAGGATCTGTAACGTGGTTGATACTGACTTGGCAGACCGGCTGCAGCCGCTCTCACACCGGCGTGATGTAGCTTCCCTGTGCCTCTTCTACAAGTACTTTCATGGCTTCTGCTCCGATGAGCTTAGATCACTGGTGCCGCCTAAGCACGAATTTACACGAGATACTAGATTAGCAACTAGGTCCCACCCTTTTACAATTAAACAAATAAGATGTAACCGTAAATTCTACTCCAACAGCTTCTTTTCTCGCGCTTCCCGCCTGTGGAACTCCCTTCCACAACTCTGCTTTCCCGAGAGTTACAATCTCCAGGTGTTTAAATGTAGGGTCAATAAACACCTCCTATCACACTAACTCCCAACTATTCTCACAACACTCTCATCTACCCAACCCTCATTCTCGGTATCCTCACCCGCCTATCACCCACACTCTGTTATTTCCTATATTTAATCAGCCTTTCTCCACTCTACGTAGCCCCCTGCACAGTAGTGGCAGTGACATGCCTTGCTCGGGGTGAAACGCTTATAAAAAAAAAAAATCTCAGAAATATAGACAAATAAATTACATATACTATAGCCATATTCTATCACTAACTCTTACATATACTCATGATTATTATGGCAGTGAATGCTGGACGATTTCCCCAGAGATCAAGGAGAGACTCGAAATAGAAATTTGGTTCTAAAGAAGGATACTGAGGATACCTTAGACCGAATATATGAGCAACGACAAGATTTTAGAGAGGATACAAAATGAAAAGAAAATTACTTGGCATCAGACAGAGACAGCTGAGGTTTCTGGGACACGTAATGAGGAAGGGGAGCTTGAAGAATCTAATACTCATAGAACGGATAGAGGGAACGGGAGACAGGGGAAAGCAGCGCTGGACCTACTTGATGAAATTGAGCAGGTGGACGGCAGAGCGCGGTTTGGGAGAGGAATAATAGTAAGAGCGACAAAAGAAAGGGGCAAGTGGAAATCCATGATCGTCTAGGTCCTTAAAGGACGCGGAACACAAAGAAGATTATTTACGTATTATATATGATAACTCTTTTCTTTTCTGTTCAATACTTGAATTAATTTCTCACTGCAACGAAAGACATGACTTACATTGGAATTCTAAACGAGCGCAAGATAATAAAAAAAAAATATGGCGCCGCAATTGAAGACACAGTTTATGCGAGCCTATCTCGTCCAAAACGAGACGATATTTGCACACATGCAAATTTTGGCTGTCTTGGATTGGCATAAAAAGTGGGGTACTAGAAGCTCTGGTGGAGGTCGTTTTTCTCGGTGAACTGTGTCGGATACGGGGATTGTCAGTCAGACTGATAAAGAGGAAGTAGGAGCGGCTCAGTTGGTGTCTGTTTCACAACTGCCCAGTGTAACGACGAGAAAGGAAGACAACGAAACCCATTTCCTTGAGGCGACCAAAGAAAGAAAGAAAAACACTTGGTCTGCCGGCAAGCGTCGCACTGCAGTTTTTGACGCAACTTTTTTTTTTACTACAATTAACAAACGTTTTTGATTTTTAATGTTTTTTATTGGAAAAAAAAAACATTAGTAATGCATTTATATTCAGTCAGTTAAGTGCCATACGTGATACACACTTTGGACAAGCATGTCTCGAAAGAGACATGACTGACTGGGCAGAAGTTTATCCCGCAGTAGGTTGTCATTGCTTTCTGCGGTAGACTGGTTGCCGACAAAGGCTATAGAACCCAATCTGTCCTGCTATTTAACCCATAACTGGAAGGAAGAGATGGATTAATACCTTTCCCAAGGGTATTTTCGCGTAAGTGAATACAATGGATTCAGCTGGAATTCGAACTCGGCTCCCCGATTTCTCGTTCTGAGCCGATATCCACTGTGCCACAACGCACATCCACAAGCGTATCTATATCTCTCTATATATAAAAGCCAATTTGTGAGTCTGTGTGTGACTATTCCCTATGCACGCCTACATTTTTTAAGCCACGCCATTCAAATTTTCTAGGGACACATATCTACAAGGAAGCCAGATCGACACATACATTTTGAGTTGAAGTTCAGCAATTTTCCCTTTCGTACTTTTTGCCCAAATTAAGCCGATTGTTTACATTTACTCCGTAAAACATCTCAGATCTAAGATGGTTGCTGAATTACGTCACAGAAATCAAACCACACGTGTCAAACGCGACTGAAATATTTTTATTAGAAATAAAAAAATGAGCATTTATAATTAATTTTAATTCCGACGTTTTAAAAATTCATTTGGTCAACAAAAAATGTGAATATTTTCCCCGTAATTTTGAAACAAAAGAAATATAAAACAAAAACAAAATATGTAAAAAAAAGTGCCAATGGTATATTTAATGATTTAAGTTTTTTTTTTCAGATTTAATATTTCATACTTCAGAAAATATAATAAAAAATAAAGCTTTTTTTTCGCTAAATAATTAATGCAGGAAATCAACTGTCTGTAATTCGTGTGTCATTAATGTAACTTTTTCCTCGAAAATTAAATGTCTACATTTTTAAATATTCTTCGAAAATTTCTGAGCTGAGAGCGTATTAGGACAAGAACTATTTTATCTTTGATGAGGCATATTCACAGAAAATAAACAATCTAATTAAAGTAATTTTATTTGATTTACTCAGCAAATGCTTTAACAAGAAAAAAATTCTTTTTACAAAATAAATTTAATATTTAGTATAATAGCCTTTTGCTTTGATCACAGCCTTCATTCTGTCAGGCATTTACATCACAAGCTTCTTCAATGTATCTAATGGTACCTCCTGCTAAGCAATTTGTATTTGTTCCCAAAGTGTGTCTTGCAAAGTAACATTAGATTTATCAATTTGAGAGGGGGGAATAAGAAAAAAGTCAGTCATATCCAAGGATAATAGAATAATGAGTAGTTTCAAAATAACTTGTTTAATAGAAAATAGGAAAAATTAAATATAACTTCTTTTTAATACATTTCTTTTACGCCTAGTTTTAAATAATCAATATTTATTAGCAATTTACTTGGCTTTTCCCCCTGTATTTAAATTTCTGTGAAGTTTTTAAGAAAATCACCCCTGTCCTAATACTTTTGCACACTACCGGTATTGTTCAAAAGTGTTAGGACAGGGGTGATTTTAAACTTTATTTTGATGTCTCATAAAAGATAAAATAGTTCTTTTCCTAATACTTTTGCATAGTACTGTATCTCAAGACTCGCTGGATGGATTCAGATGAAATTTTCAGAGATGATTGGCCTCATGACTGTCACAAACTGATTAGATTTTGTGTCTGATCAAGTTTTGGGGTTATTTTCCCCTTTTTTTACTAATATTTTTTGTACTTTTCAAATGGCAAATACTGTATTACCATCTTTAGATTGTAAAGTATTTAAAATCAAAAGAAGGTAATACAGTTTTTAGTATTTACGCCATTTCATTTTCTGAAAGCACTATTTTTCCACGAAAATATTATTTATAATATGAATTTAATATTTATTCTCCAAAAGAAAAAATGAAAGAACGAGGGGACAAGTTAATTGCACTTATTCTAATTTTAATAATAATCTTTAACTAATCGCTTAGATGATGTCGTTGTTGCCTTGGTGGGGGTTTGCAATCTTTGAATGTTCATATTTTGATTTTTATCTGAACTTTTACACACACATTTATATATATATATATATATATATATATATATATATATATATATATATATATGTATGTATGTGTGTGTAAATATTAAACAGCGCCCCCGTTCTTTTCTTTTCTAATTTCACCATTTCTAAAAGAACCAATATTTTCCCAAGCCAACATATACAACAAACATAAAAAAAAAATAAGAAAACGATTATTTACATTATCAACAATATACTGCACACGAGAAAATTCTCTTCGTGTTTAAAATATGACATTTTAAAATGCTTAATTATTTCAGTTGATCTTATGAATATTTTATAAAAGTTTTTTTAGTCACCAAGAACATTTTGTTTATAGAACAGTCAGTTACGTGAAACACGCTTTGGGGATCATGTCTCGAAAGATTATCCCTCAGTAGGTTGCCATTGCTTTCTGCGTTAGACTGGTTGCCAGCCAAGGCTAAAGAACCCGATCTGTGCTGTTATTTGAATCATAGCTAGAGGGAGGAGCGATGTATTACATTATTACATAGTAATTAGTGGGGGATCAGTTTATTACTTTATAATAATTGAAAACCGATCCCACACTTTATGATCAGTAGAAGCCTTAACCATGATTCCAACTATTATATTCAGCTAGTTAAGTGCTATACGTTATACACTCTTTGGGCGATCATGTCTCTAAAGAGACATGACTGGTTGGGCAGAAAATTATCCCGCAGTAGGTTGCCATTGCTTTCTGTGGTAGACTGGTTGCCAGCCAAGGCTATAAAACCCAATCAGTCCTATTATTTAACCAATAACTGGAGGGAAGAGACGGATTCATACATTTCCGAGTGGTATTTGTGCGAAAGTGAATGCAAGGAATTCAACTGTATTTCGAACTCATGTTTAAAATCAAATAAAATTCATTTCATTTCTTTGTCTTGATAAGGTCCGTCAGTCTAGAAAATGCGTAGGGAAAAATATAATTTTCCTATTGTCTTCTTTTTTTATCATGGAGATGTACATACTAATAACCTCATTTTTGTTTTTATTATTACACAGTATAAATTGTTATGTCGAGAAAATTCCAGTAGATTAATTATCTAATAATAACCCGGGCCGAGAAAGACCAGAAGGTACAACAGCTGCACTAAGATGATAGTAACAACAATGATAAGGATATTAATCCAAATGAAAATAATATGCACGCCTCATACCAAAGCACAGTTAACTATCAACTCCGTGATCTTTCCTATATTTAGGCCAGTATTACGTACAGTTTTTGAATTAAAATATCCTTCCCCTAGACTGGTTGATAAACAAGGATAGGGGGCATAGTCTGTCTTGCTATTCGGCTTACAGCTGAGAGGATGGTTTCATACTTTTCCCCAAAGATATTTGTGCGGGAGTGAATGCAACGAACTCGACAGGAATTCGAACTCAGCTCACCAGTTTCTCTTTCAAAGCCACTATTACACCACCTTCATGTCAATACTAACATTAAAATTATATATATATATATATATATATATATGTGTGTGTGTGTGTGTGTGTGTGTGTGTAATCGAGACGGTATTATGCAAGAAAATGTGAGAGAAAATACTGTGAGAGGGGTATTTGCCTATATTTCTGAGATGATGTAGTATTTACAGTATTACATTATTCAGACTATTGTTCTCATAATCGTTGCCATTTGAACGACGTTTTGGCCATTGTAAGCTTCGGCCATCTCCAAATTTCAAACTGAACCCATTATTAAAATCACTGGGGTAAATCCTTCTCGTTCCTTGTGCGAATCATCTTTTGGTAGTCATGAGTTATTTCCCTCTAACCCGACTCTCTAATTGTTCACAACAACTGAATTTCTGGGACTTATAAACCTAATGTTCAGTAACCATTTTTTACCAGAGTTCATATTGCAATTTTTTGATGTTAATGATTTTCTCTAGTATTTTTTTGTTGTCCTTAAGGACACATGACCCAGTGGATATAGGCGTTGGTTACTTCCAGTGACTTGACTCAAAGTGTTGTGAGTTCAATACTAGGCTACATCAGTGATTAACAAGTAATTTAGAGAGTCCGGTTAGAGGGAGATAACCCATGACTACCAACAGAGGCTTCTCACAAGGAATGAGAATGATATAACTCAGTGATTGTCATAAAGGTTTCGATACGAAATTCCTAGCACCTGAAGAAGACTGGGACGTACAACGGCCGGAACGTCGTACAAATGGCAACGAAAATGAGTACAATAGTCCGAATAATGTAAATTGTGAAAGTTCAGGGGATGTAGAAGAAAGGATAAGAGATGGATAGGAATGAAGGTGAAAGAAGGCGGGAACTGATGTTGCATTCCAACTGTTGGAGATTGTAGCTATCAGGGACCAAGCGAACGGAAGCCAGTTTCACAAATGGGAAATGTGAGAAAAGAAACTATTGGAGTAGAATAGAGGGTTACATTTAACTATTTCGAGGGTAAAAAGGTGCCAATCTAAAACGCTTAACGGATTGGGTCGAAAATTCTTGTCTAAAACCTTTATTCTTTTTAAAGAAAATAACTAAGAAAACAGATTCTCTCATCTCTATTGGGAATGTTTTGGCATAAACAAAAACACTCGTGCACAATAAATATTACAACATCATCAATGATTGTTTTAGACCTTTAATGGTTTCAAAACATGATAAAAAATAAATGATTATTTTGTAGTTTATAAATAAAGTAAAAATAATAAACTAATAATAATAATTGGAATAGGTAGTCTAAACTATCGCCCGGTTCACACTCCACCCACGTCTATTGATCAGGTGAAGAGGCTTATCCCTTATTTCCTGTTCAGGTTGTGGTTTCCGGTTTTTCTCTTCTCCAATCTTTTCACTCTTTTTTTATTTTTATTTCTTTTCAATTGGAGTAGATAGTCTCAAACTATCAGCCTTCGGTTCACACTCCACTCCACGTCTATTGAACAGGTGAAGAGGCTTATCCCTTATTTCCTGTTCAGGTTGTGGCTTCCGGTTTTTCTCTTCTCCAATCTTCTCACTCTTACGTAGCCCCCTGCGCATCAGTGGCGTTTTCACCTTGCTTGGGTTGATATGATTTTAAAAAAATAAACTAAAATAGAAATAGAATAAAATATAATAACAAACCAAATAAAATAAACTAAATAAACTAAATGAAATATTCTAAAAAATAAAATAAATAAAACAAAATAAAAACTACTACTAATAATAAACTAAAAATATGATAGCTTATAAATAAACTAAACAAATGATTGTTTTCGATTTTTAATAGTTTTAAAACATGATAAAAATAAATGATTATTTTGTAGTTTATAAATAAACTAAAAAAATAAACTAATAAAAATAAATAAAATAAAATAAAATAAATAAACTAAACTAAAATAAAAAATAATATAAATAAAATAAACTACATAAAATATAAAAACTAATAATATTAAACTAAAAATATGGTAGTTTATAAATAAACTAAATAAATGATTGTTTTCAATTTTTAATAGTTTAAAAACATCACGCCTTTGTCATAACTTTGCTCTCATCTTTATTGGTTTGTTTTTCACTTTAACTTTCAACAACAACAACAACAGTTTAATTTAGTGCATTTCACGCTAAGTAATTCGTATTTAAAAAAAATTCTTTGGCTTTCCGACTGAAAAAAATAGATTTTTTCCCCCATTCATTGGAATTTATTCTTAAAGAAATGTCCTTGATTTGTAACTGCTAAAGAAAGTGAAAATAGCGTCAGTTACGTTTCGTGATCCGGGGGAGGAGGAAAAACGGAAGTGACGCGAACTTGCTAAAAATTGATGGGGATCTTTTTTCTTTTAGAGTTGGAAACAACTTGATTCACGATGTTCAACAACAGCAAAGACAATTCAACACAAAGAGGACATTGAGGACAAAAAATAGAAAAAAAGAAAACAAAACAAAAAAAAAGAAAACAAAAAAAAAGAAAACAAAAAAAAAAAAAAGAAAAAATCAGCAAGAAAATGAACTCAAAAAAGAGTTTGGGTAAATTGATAATATTGTATATACTCAAACATACTGCCAGTTTTTACATGTTTTTTTACGCAAAAAATAGGAGGTCCTTATTTTCTACAAGGGTTAAAATTCGTGCATTTTTGTTAACCGTAACCTAAGCTGAAGAAAGCAGAAAGAAAGAACTACAAGAAAACTCAATGCATGGTCGTCAGTAAAAAGAGGAGCCCAAAATTACAGGCGGAGCATACTACATAAATTTAAATACCAGGGAAGTGTTCTAACAGAAAGTGCGACAGTGAGATCCGAAGGCGTATTGACAGGGCCAATGGTGCATTCCAGTAGCTGAGTAGAATTTGAGTTTGAGTTTTGTTTTACGGCATGTCAATCTCTGTTGGTTATTTAATGCCCAAAAGATGAGGTTTTAAGGTATTTTTGCTTAATGTTCAGTTATAGTGAGAAGGTTGATTTAATCAGATTTTAATGAAAATATTCTGTTTTTTTTTCTGTTTTATTTTAGAAGTTTAAGATCTTTACATTGAGCCCTACCATTTTTTTTTCGAATTTTATAAGAATAGAAATGCTGCTCAGCTACGCCATATGATATCGATTGGAATAAGTGATAATCAAACGAGGCAATGTCTGGTGAATACGGCGGGTTGGGTAGGAATTACCATTTAAGCCTTTGCAAGTAGGTTTTGCAACATGTGGCCTAGGGTTTTCTCAACTCCAATATACCTTAGTTTACTGCAATTACCTAATTCTAATTCTAACCTCACCAATCTACCCCTTTAAATGATAAAGTGGTACAAAATCAATTTTTAAAAAAATCTAAAATCCAACCTGTTGTTAAGAATTATACTCTACCCATTTAAATAATATATGGTCCCAGTATGTTTCTTACCCAGACAAAATTAGAAAGTGTCATGTCTTGACATTATGCTACTTTGTACCCTTAAGCGATACAAATTTTCAGCTCCACTGTTTAACCTAATTCTCACTTTCAATTGAAAATCCAAGGAAGGGACAATCATATTAGAGAAAGAGGAAATACTCCAGCGATGGGAAGAATACATAAAGGATCTCTTTTGCGACAAGAGAGAACAACCGAGAATACACAAGGAGATGGATGGACCGGAAATACTAAAATCCGAAGTGGAAGCTGCAATGGCCAAAATGAAAAGAAACAAAGCACCTGGCCCAGATGGCATAGTGATAGAGCTGCTGACAGCCTTAGAAGAATATGGCATAGAAAGGATTACCGACATAATAAACGAAATTTATAGCAGCGGAATAATACCAGACGACCTATGCAAGTCGATATTTATAGCGCTGCCGAAGAAACCTGGTGCAAACGAGTGCGAACTACACAGAACTATCAGCTTAATGAGTCACATTACAAAACTGATTGTCAGAATCCTGATGAATAGAGTGAGAAGCAGAATCAGGCCAGAGATAGGGCAGGAACAGTGCGGGTTCGTCAAGGACACTGGAACAAGGAACGCCATATTCATGATTAGGATGCTCTCTGAAAGTGCATTACAAATGAAGAAAGACTTGTACCTTTGCTTCATTGATTACGCGAAAGCATTCGACAAAATACGACACAAAGAATTGATGGAAATGCTAGGCAACCTCGACATTTTCGGCAAAGACATAAGAATAATCAAGAATCTCTACTGGCAGCAAACGGCCTGCATACGGACAGGTAACGACCTCAGTAGATATACAAAAATAGAAAAAGGCGTAAGACAAGGATGTGTCTTTTCACCGGATTTGTTCAACCTATACAGCGAGAATATTTTGAGGACCCTAGATCACACACCAGGATTTGTTATTGTGTAATATAGCAATCTGGCCCCACCCGAGGAAGGTTGATGCAATCGATGGTGTTTCCCGTCAGGTGAAGGGGTCGGCGAACGACAAGACAGGTGTTTGAGAAATACATCCTGTCGGGGCCTGGAGCGGATGTCGCAGGGTTATGAGTCGGGCTCGTTTGACCTTATTTCCGACAGCGGCGGAAATGACTACGGAGGCAAACAGAACAGGTGTCTCTTGGAATTACGTGGGCGTTGCGTGGGCGAGGCAAAACCGGAAGGAAAAGTCCCGGTTCTAGAAGACTATAAAAACACCTCGACACACGGGTTCGCCAGCAGAGAACGGCCAGTGGAAGCAGAGAGACACCACAGGCAAGACTACACTCCCGTCGACCCATTCTATGTGCGCTCTCACTCTTCCATTCTCTGTTCCACACGGGTTCGTCGTCAGGAATAAAAATATAACCTTATATTTTTATATATGCGTGTTCTCGTTGTTTGTCGTCGTACGGCGATATATAACAATTGGAGGCCACAACCTGAACAACATAAGATACGCGGACGATACAGTACTGATTGCGGACACGGAAATGAAACTGCAAGATCTCATACAGAAAGTAGCAGTGGAGAGTGACAAGAAGGGACTACAAATAAACTTTAAGAAAACTGAGTGCATGGTCATCAGCAAAAGAAACAACCCAAAATGCCAAATAGAGGTGGGGGATAACAGAATCAAACAAGTCTAAGAATTTAAGTACCTAGGAAGTGTTCTAACAGGAGATGGAAAGCGCGACACGGAGATCCGAAGGCGAATTGGCATGGCAAAGGACGCGTTCCAGAAGATGAGCAAAATACTAACACACAGGAAGATCTCAATAGAAACGAAGAAAAGAGTGCTAGACTGCTACGTGATGTCAGTTCTTCAATACGGCTGTGAATGCTGGACAATATCATCGAAAATGAGGACAAAACTGGAAGCGGCCGAAATGTGGTTCTACAGAAGGATGCTACGGATATCGTGGACTGAGCATACAAGCAACGACGAAGTGTTAGAAAGAATGTCAACAAAAAGGAAATTGATGCTGAGCATCAGGAAGAGACAATTGAAGTTCCTGGGACATGCAATGAGGAAGCAGAGCCTGGAGAACCTGATACTGACTGGACAGATAGAAGGAAGGAGAGACAGAGGAAGGCAGCGGATAACATATTTGCAGGGACTGATCAGGTGGATGACGGAACGGGGGTTGCCAGGAGCAACAGGAGCAAACATACTAAGAGCCACAAGGGTTAGGGAGACGTGGAGATCCATGATCGCCTACGTCCTGAAGGGACAGGGCACATAGAAGAAGAAGAATATTGACACACCTACATGCATACTATTTGACTTAACCAACTATCACTCCTTAATCGAAACTTATTTATAAATAGAACATTGTGTGTGTATGTCCGTTACCAATAGACTCCGAAACAGCTGAACCGATTTTCTTGAAAATTTACACAGTTGTACTATAAGCGTTTGCGAGGGTTCTTAGCTAGGTTTTGTGTCGAGGTACCGCCGATAAATACCGAAAATCGATAATCGAAAAAATCGGGTTATAGAAGGAGTGGTCCGATTTTAATCAAATTTGATACACTCATAGACAAAGACATAAGAAACGATATTCAGAAGTTTCAAGGTTGCAGTTCTTACAATAGTGCGATAATATATATATATATATATATATATATATATATATAAAAGGCAAGATGTTTGTGTGTGTGTCTGTTTATCTGCCTGTATGTCTGTATCATTTTCAGCCCTTTTATTTTAGTTTTTGCTTCGGGTTTGGCTCTAAGTAGGTATAGTTGTAGTTCTTAGTCTCAGCCATGATACTATTTACTCAGAGGACATATTTAGCCTTCAAAATTCAGTTTACGACGAAAAAGACTTATTGGATATCGATAGCAGGAAATCAAAATTTGACTTACATCCATTCATTTTTCTTTCAGTCTACGGTTTCGCTTTAACTGGAAACAACTATTGCTTTTTAGTCTTTCGTGCCAATGTCCAAAGAGTCTGATCTCCAGGACCATGGATTAGTTTTAAAGCTTTCATTACACCCGAGCAACGCCGGGCTATACTACTAGTTTTTGAATAAAGCCATTCTTGGAGTTTCCGAGTACTATGCGATCGTAAGAGCTAAAGAAACTTGAAAAAGCCAAAAACAAGAGCAACAACTCGTCCCCCCGCAAAAACAAAAAAAACAAAAAAACAAAAAACAAACAAAAAAAAAAACAAACAAAAAAAACAAAAAAAAACAAAACAAAAAACAAACCGACCCCAACGCGAGTGGTTCAAAAATGGAGGACTGATTTACTATGACGTTGTATGAGAAAGTGAGACGTCACTCTAAAATTGTTTAAATATTGAAATGTTTTGAAATTTATTAATAATCAGAAACTTTATGTAATAACCGATAAGACTGCACTGAAAGAAGAAGAAAACAACAAATTTGAATGTGGTGGTAGTCTTCTTCAGGTCCGATTGTTCACTCCTTTTCTGAGCTATAGTTACACTTTTTACTTTTTGTTC
This sequence comes from Ascarosepion bandense, assembly GCA_037127315.1. NCBI lineage: Eukaryota > Metazoa > Mollusca > Cephalopoda > Sepiida > Sepiidae > Ascarosepion > Ascarosepion bandense. The sequence continues at coordinate 205,497 of JBBBDQ010001397.1, read as the reverse complement.
AAATCTGCTGCTATGAAAGTCGGCTCCCTGTGCAGGGCCCGGAAGTTTTCCCCACCTGAATCTATTCTGCACATATACAAATCTACCATCCGCCCGTGTATTGAATATTGCTGCCATATCTGGTCGGGTGCCCCTGCTGATCTCCTAGGGCTTCTTGACAAAATACAAAGGAGGATCTGTAACGTGGTTGATACTGACTTGGCAGACCGGCTGCAGCCGCTCTCTCACCGGCGTGATGTGGCTTCCCTGTGCCTCTTCTACAAGTACTTTCATGGCTTCTGCTCCGATGAGCTTAGATCACTGGTGCCGCCTAAGCACGAATTTACACGAGATACTAGATTGGCAACTAGGTCCCACCCTTTTACAGTTAAACAAATAAGATGTAACCGTAAATTCTACTCCAACAGCTTCTTTTCTCGCGCTTCCCGCCTGTGGAACTCCCTTTCACAAGTCTGCTTTCCCGACAGTTACAATCTCCAGGTGTTTAAATGTAGGGTCAATAGACACCTCCTATCACACTAACTCCCAACTATTCTCAGAACACTCTCATCTACCCAACCCTCATTCTCGGTATCCTTACCCGCCTATCACCCACCCTCTGACATTTCCTATATTTAATCATCCTTTCTCCACTCTACGTAGCCCCCTGCGCAGTAGTGGCAGTGACATGCCTTGCTCGGGGTGAAACGCTTATAAAATAAAATAAAAAATAAAAAAAATTTGAATGCTTCCAAAATGAAGCTGTTTTCCTTGAACCACCATAAAGAAGTTTTCCTATCTTCCATTCATATGGAACACATTTGTCTCTCTGAAAGTAATACACTGCGCAAAATACTCCATGCCACTTCCTCAAAGTTGAATAAGCTTTATTTCTCCCATATTAAAAATTGTAAGAGGAATGTCCACTAACACAGCTTTCTGCCAAATAATTCAAATTAAATAGCAAAATAAAACCATTAAATTGCACACAGACATCTTCCGACTACTACTATGTGGATTAGACTCTTGTGGGAATGCTTCCCTGAACCTGAAAATCTAAGCCTCTTGTGAATGGTCAGACGTTGTCTATCTTTCTTTCCATCATACCTTAATTGATTACCCTTTAACGAAGAGAAAGAGACTACGCTTAGATTCATAAGTTTGTCCGAACAATTAACATGCAAACATTTACAGAAAAGGCACAGGGAGGCTACATTACGTCGGTGAGAGGGTGATTGGAGCCTAGAGGCTAATAATATTGCTGAGTCTTCTTTGGAGTTTTTTCAAGAACTTCTATATATATGCAGCAAGCGCACCCGACTATATATGGCAGCATATATTCAAAGCATAAACGGTTGGCTTAATGTTTTAACAAACATACACACAGCTAGACAAACTGCTTTATATATTTTATACAAGAGCGCACAAAAGGCAATGGAAAAAATATATGCAAGAGCGTACAAGAGGCAATGGAAAAATATATGCATAAAATAGTAAGTACATATATCGCAAATTAAGATACAAAAGAAAAGAGGATAGACAACGATTGACTCTTCACTGGAAGAGGCTGAGAATTTCGGTTCAAGGAAGCATACCCATAGGAGTCTTATCCCCAAAGTAGTAGGAAGATGTCTGGGTGTAATTTAATGGCTTTATTTTGTTATTTAATACCGAACCCTTTCGCAGAAAGATGTGTGAGTGAACATTTTCCTTGCATTTTTAATATGGGAGAAATAAAGAGGATTCAACTCCGCGGAAGTGGCATAGAGTTTCTGATTATAAGAATCTGAACTGGTAGAACTCAACAACGAGGCTCATTCAAAAATTAGTGGAGTCTACTACAAGAACAATTTGTATGAAATGCGCAATTCATAGATTATGTAGCGTCAATATTCCAGATAATATTAATGACATTCGAATTCATGCCTTTTTTATTTTGTTATTTAATATCGAACGCTTTCGCTCACAAACGGACACACGCGCAAGATTTGAGTTTTATATATGAATTTTTTTTTCCATGTGTACAATCTAAACTAATATTTCTAATATGGTTTGACGTTGTGCTAATCGCAAATGTATCGACGCCTTGAATGCTGATGAAAACTTGTGCCACGCTTCTCGAGGCTAACCCAGATGTATTGTCATTGAACAAGAATTTGGATGATTAAAACTGAATCCGGAAATTGTTTCAACTCTTGCAGAGCAACTTTTTTCTTTTCCAAATCGGAAGCCGTACGCTCGAATAAAAAGAGACAAGCGAAATGGAGACCTGACAATATCAATTCCGCAGATTGTGGAGGAAGTCGTTACCCATTTCTCTCTCTGCAAAGAATTTTCTCTCTCAGTCTTTGAATACCTGACTCTTCATGTTGGTCCAGTCTTGTATCTGTGATAGCAGCCTTCTTCTTACTTTCTTTTATAACGTTATTCTGAAGGGAACTTTTGGTAACTCGCTATTAGCGATTTGTCTCCATTTCTGAAATGAGGTAGAATTTACATTATTCGGTAAACATATTTTCCCCTTTTAGATGTATAATAGACACCAGCGGGCTTAATATTCCAGATGCGGCAAACAGATCAAATGAACACAGTTGAATATTTGTCTATATTTCTGAGATGAGGTAGTATTTACAGTATTTACATTATTCGGACTGTTGTCCTCAGCTTTGTTGACATTTGTACGACGCTTAATAATAAATCATTCTATTTGTCTATATTTCTGAGATGAGGTAGTATTTACAGTATTTACATTATTTGGACTATTGTCCTCATCTTTGTTACCATTTGTACGACGCTTAATAATAAATCATTCTATTTGTCTATATTTCTGAGATGAGGTACTATTTACAGTATTTACATTATTTGGACTATTGTCCTCATCTTTGTTACCATTTGTACGACGCTTAATAATAAATCATTCTATTTGTCTATATTTCTGAGATGAGGTAGTATTTACAGTATTTACATCTTCGTTGCCATTTGTACGACGCTTAATAATAAATCATTCTATTTGTCTATATTTCTGAGATGAGGTAGTATTTATAGTATTTACATTATTCGGACTATTGTCCTCATCTTCGTTGCCATTTGTACGACGCTTAATAATAAATCATTCTATTTGTCTATATTTCTGAGATGAGGTACTATTTACAGTATTTACATTATTTGGACTATTGTCCTCATCTTTGTTACCATTTGTACGACGTTTAATAATAGATCATTCAATTTACCTATATTTCTGAGATGAGGTAGTATTTACAGTATTTACATTATTCAGACTATTGTCTTCATCCTTCATCTCTAGTAAGGGGTAATAAATTAAGTCACAGGAACTAACCAACGTTGGTTAGTTCCTGCAACCTGACGCAAAAGTTGTGAGTTCAATACTAGGCTACAGCAGTGGTGAACAAGTAACTTGCATGGTTAGAGGGAGATAACTTTATGGCTTACAATCGAGACTTTACGGAGGGAATGGAGTTCATATACCCCAGTGATTGTAATAAATGGTTCTGTTCGAAATTCCTAGCACCTGAAGAAGGCCGGTATCTTGGCGTAAAGTGAACGTGCTAAACGAATCCTTCGAATAATACGGAATAATTCTCTCGAGTATTTCACTCAGAAACAATCTTTTCAACGACACAAAATACCGAATAATAGGCAACACAGAACGATAGTTATCTACCGTCCCACTGAGGCGGAATGTAGTACAAGGCCTTCTTAATGTGGGGATTCCAGGTCCTAAAGTCTGGGCGAAAATCGTCCAATTTTCCCCAGACGAGACACTACCCTTCGGCGAAATCTCGACTGGTTTACACTCCGCCTAATGGCAGAGTCCGACTAGGTAAGTATTCGTGCTAACTGATTCAGATTCTTTTCTCGCATTTCCCGCCTGTGGAATTCCCTTCAATTTATTCCTACCCCGACAGCTACAATCTCCAAGAATTTAAATGTAAAGTCAATAGTCATCTCCTATCTCACTAACCTGCATCTTCTCTCTCATGCTTCTTTCTCCATCCACTCCACTCTTATCATTATTCTCATTCTTCTCTTACCTATTTCCTGACACCCCCTATAATCTGTCACTTTCCTCCTATGTAACCCCCTGCAAAACAGTGGTAGTAAAATGCCTTGCTTGGCGATATGATAATAAAAAATTTTTCTGTACTATTATAGTGTGGTTATAAAGTGGGGGATCAATTCTACATTACGATCAATATATAAACTGATCCCTCACTTAATGGCCACATTCATTCTTCTTTTACCCACTTCCTGACACCCACTATAACCTTTCACTCTTTGTCATAACTTTCCTCCTATGTAACCCCCTGCAAAACTGGCAGTAAAATGCCTTCCTTGGGGCGACACGATTAAAAAAAAAAAGAGTTAAAAGCAAAAGACTTCTTACAAAATGTAAATCTCCAATATTTTAAAACTAGAAACTCATTTCTACTTCTTCTTCTTCTATGTGCCCTGTCCCTTCAGGTCGTAGGCGATCATGGCTCTCCACGTCTCCCTATCCCTTGTGGCTCTTAGTATGTTTGCTCCTGTTGCTCCTGGCAACCCCCGTTCCGTCATCCACCTGATCAGACTCTGCAGATATGTTATCCGCTGCCTTCCCCTGTCTCTCCTTCCTTCTATCTGACCAGTCAGTATCAGGTTCTCCAGGCTCTCCTTCCTCATTGCGTGTCCCAGGAACTTCAGTTGTCTCTTCCTGATGCTCAGCATCAATTTCCTTTTTGTTGCCATTCTTTCTAACACTTCGTCGTTGCTTGTATGCTCAGTCCACGATATCCGTAGCATCCTTATTTAATAATAATAATAATACCTAGATTTAATATAACGAACCTAATGAGAATTGAAACTCGCCTCTTCAATTTAAAATATCAATATTTATTACACCACAAGCACATCTAAGATTACTGCACATGTTATCCCGAAGCGGTCACTACTCTAGGTACTGACCAGGCTCGACGTTGCTTAACTTTAGTGATCGTACGGGAATAGGTGGTTTAACGTGAAGTGGCCATAACCCTTATTAAAATCGATCAGAAGTTCTAGAGTGAAAATTTCAGTAAATAACTGTCAAGTTACGGATTTATTGACACACACTCATATACCCTTTGTCTTTTTATTCATTTATTTATTTTTCACACTGGACCCACTCAATGTTATTGGCTTCAAAAATCACTCCGAAACCAATAATATTCGTCCTCTATTTCACCATCTTTCCTATTTACAAAATATCATTCTTTTCTTGCCCTCATATCCGTAGGGAAAAAAATCATCTTCGTATCGATGCCCTTCATATTGCATCTTGTCGCTTTCATTGCTCTTTTCGGGTATGCGATAAAATCTAACGAAGTACCTGGTTATGTTCACTAGAAAAGCCGTATCCCGGACCAGCGATCTACGCTCTTTAAATTCTTACTCATTAGTTTGTTTCTATCTCTCATATATATATATATATATATATATATATATATATATATATATATATATATATACTAGTAATTCGCAGACAGGTCTGTTTCACAGCTCATCAGTACGGCTAGACATCCGATTGCTTTTGACCCAACCGAAATGGCGTCAGTCGGCAATTCTACCTCTTGGTTCTGGACGCTCGGTAGAAGGAGGCAAACTTTTAGCGTGTGATATACCATGTATATATACGCCAGTAGTTAGAGTGTTCTAATTCATGACTGAATAGACGATATATATATATATATATATATATATATATATATATATATTTTAGAAACATTTTTTAGATATTCTACAATTTCATGGGTAATACGTATTTCGCCGCTGACCTTGTTGTTCGATGAGCAACAAGGTCAGCGGCGAAATACGTATTACCCATGAAATTGTAGAATATCTATTTTTTTTTCTAAATTATATTACTAATGAATAAATTACATTACTAATAAATAAATTTAACATTGAGTTCTTTAGTGTTCGTCTCTATCAGAATTTACCTCTACGTTATATATATATATATATATATATATATATAACAAAATAAATTCCGATGTTCAAATCAGTTGTATGCCCACTTCTACTTGAAATTCCTAAGAGAAATTTCACGCATCATCGGCAACTTCTTTATTTAAAAATAAACCGAGATATTTGTCTTTAGGATTTACCTTCCTGCTTTTTCTTTTGGATTAAAGTTTTATATATATATATATATATATATATATATATATATATATATATATATATGGTTTAATTGTGGTCATGTTTATCGCCAAACATGTTTTTCTTTTAGTGGTTTTACTGATAAAATGCATTTTGGAAAGCAGTTTTTTTTTATCGTAAAGTGCTCGATTTCGGTGTGTAGATAGGGCGTTGATAAGTACAAAGAGTTTGTCTGAGCAGTTTCATGTCGACTTTAAGATTTCGTGAGGACACTTATAAGTTCTCACTATACTTCGAATTTGGCATGAATCTGCTCAGTTAAAGAGAAATTTTTTGTACTTATTAAAATATGTGTGTTTGCGCGTGTGTGTATGCAGCTTTCATTAAAAATGACACAAAAGATATTATCATGAAGTCTTTTATGTATTTTTTTTTTCATATGTTCTTACGTTTTTCCTTTTCAGGACTCAAATTATATAAGAATTATCCAAAGGGTTTGTATTTTCGAGTGCTTTCGGATATACTTTTAGTCATTATCAAGAATTAATTTTGTTTTACTTGTGACCAAATATGTATAAAGTTTATTTATACAGAGTCATGTGTTTGTTATGTTCCGAACACGGTAAGCACATTGTTACCGTGTTCATAACTGATATTTTTAAGTGTAGGATTTCTTTTTTTTATTAGTAACACCTCCGTTATTTTTAATCTTCTTTTCCGAGTGTATGATGCTATAATATATGTATTATCAACAAGTATGTCACGAATTGGTCCTGGTATATCTCCGTGTGTATTTAAATAACATAATGTTCACATAACTACATATACATAAACTTTACGCTTATTTAGTTACAAAAAAATATAATTCTCGATAATCGTTAAAAGTATAATCGAAAATAGAATACCTTTGAACAATTCTTATATAATTTGAGATCTGAAAAAAAAAAAGAATCATAAAATCACATGAAAAAGTTTCTATAAAAATTAATCATATTACCTTGTGTTGTGGAATTGTGGTGAAACTTCGTTGCAAAGTTGTAGCGACCGGTTTGTGCCGGAAGTAAGACACGGAACAAGAAGGTAGGTTCAGAACAGTGTATTAGTATAACAAGAAACAAGATATTCAAAGGAAGTGTTAATAATAAGTAACATAGAAATAAGTAAGTCCGAAGGTATTATTACGCTGCTTATTGCCTGACTAGTCGCTGTCGTTAACTGCTTCTGTTAACTGCTCTCTGGAAGTAACAAGAGGAAGAGTCCATTCTTTGTAGGAGGGCACTATAACACTTTGTTTATCATTTTCAATGAAACTTGCATAAAAGAGAGATTGTTGCCGAAATACACTAAGTGTGTAGGTGCGTGTGTGTGTTGAACAATATCAATTTACCTCTACTATCAATCAATGTAATTGTTAATTAATATTACCGTATTTCATGTTCTATTGGACGCACTTTAGGATTTATAAAAAAAATTGAGATAAACAAAAAGAATGAAAATGAAAAAACATATACAGTATAAAGAATAATAATGGATGACAATTTTTATCGAAATGAATAAAGGTAATATACTACTAATTTATAAAAAAGACAACGTTGTGCCAGGTGAGATAAAAAAAAGAAAAGGATAGAAGGTGGCTTGCTTTGATTTATGGCCTAGCAACGGTATCCAGGTTAATTTATGTCGAATTGGCATTTGGTAAACGCAAGTCCCGTGGGTAAAAAAGTGAAAAAAATGCTAAATATTTTGGTTCGCTGGTGAGTATAAATTTTAGGCATAGTGACTCATTTTTAAGGAAGAAAAATGGTAGCCATAAAAGAGAGCCAAGAGAAAGATACAGGTAAAGAAAGAAAGAAAGATCGGGGTCAAAAGAAGAAAGAAATGTCGATGACAAATAAAAGACAGAAAGAAAGAAAGGTCGGGGTCAAATAAAAGACAGAAAGAAAGAAAGGTCGGGGTCAAATAAAAGACAGAAAGAAAGAAAGGTCGGGGTCAAATAAAAGACAGAAAGAAAGAAAGGTCGGGGTCAAATAAAAGACAGAAAGAAAGAAAGGTCGGGGTCAAATAAAAGACAGAAAGAAAGAAAGGTCGGGGTCAAATAAAAGACAGAAAGAAAGAAAGGCCGGGGTCAAATAAAAGACAGAAAGAAAGGTCGGGGTCAAATAAAAGACAGAAAGAAAGAAAGGTCGGGGTCAGATAAAAGACAGAAAGAAAGAAAGGTCGGGGTCAAATAAAAGACAGAAAGAAAGAAAGGTCGGGGTCAAATAAAAGACAGAAAGAAAGAAAGGTCGGGGTCAAATAAAAGACAGAAAGAAAGAAAGGCCGGGGTCAAATAAAAGACAGAAAGAAAGATCGGGGTCAAATAAAAGAAAAGAAAAGAAAGGTCGGGGTCAAATAAAAGAAAAAAAAGAAAGGCCGGGGTCAAATAAAAGACAGAAAGAAAGATCGGGGTCAAATAAAAGACAGAAAGAAAGATCGGGGTCAAATAAAAGACAGAAAGAAAAGTCGGGGTCAAAGAAAAGACAGACAGAAAGAAAGGTCGGGGTCAAATAAAAGAAAAAAAAAGAAAGGTCGGGGTCAAATAAAAGAAAAAAAAGAAAGGTCGTGATTAAATAAAAGAAAGAAAAAGATCGGGATCAAAAGAAAGAAAGAAAGGTCGAGATCAAAGGAAAGAAAGACAGGTCTGGATAAAAAGAAAGAAAGAAAAGTCGGAGTCAAAAGAAAGAAAGAAAATTCAGTGTCAAAAGGTCAAAAGACTCACAAGAGCTTCACAATTTATTAGCTGTCACTCACCAAACTAGCTAACTTGCGTGGTTCGCGAGCCTTATACAGAGGGAACCAGGATGTAAAAAACAAAAAAGAAACAAAAAACAATACGAAACATCAGAATGAATAACGGGATGCATATCCATTATAATTTTGACATGGCTTCGAGAGCGGGGAGGGGTTCTTGACTGAATGAAGTCAATGGACAGAGAGGAGAGTTCCTCACCGTGCTTCCGATGGAATCAAAGATTTTATGTCCGGTACCATGGCGAGCCTTCAATTCAGAAAGCAATGGCTGTGGTCTGACCTGAAGAGGAATGGGTTTATAGTGGGTTGCTTATTGTTTTCCCGTTGTAGTGAAGGGTAGTTGTATATTGTTGCAGGTTAACGGAATTTGGCCTTGTGGTAGATAGCTCACTATAAGTTATAAAATAATTATAAAATCAAAAAAAGCAAACTGAGTTGAAAATAACATTTATATATATACATCAATTAATGTTTTTACAATTAAAATAGTACTTGAAGGATAGGTCCAACGGAGGTTAAAGTGTTCATGGCAAATAATAATGCTGAAAAAGATAATTAGTGCTTAGGAATGTGAAGAGCGGAGGTATGTGAGGAATGTCTTTGAAGTAGTCGCTCTTTAGGTCAGTAAGTACTTTTGAGACAGGGAAGAAGGAAAGAGGCAAGCATAGTAGCCGCTCGACTTAAGTCAAGGGGAGACACTGGTTATTCTCGCCTGTCTGTCTGCTGGGTGCTTTTTTGTCTCGGCTTTTTCTATCTGTGTTATGTCGCCAAGTATAAATGAATAACTCAACAACAGAATCAGAATATAAGTTGTATTCCGTGGAAAGACGGTTAGTATGTACAAAAGTGATTAGTAATATTTACAATAGAAAAGATACAATAGTCCAATCCGTCGTAAGACGTGTGTATACGTGATTACTTCCGGTACGCCACCGGAAGTGTGACTAACTCTTCACTGACTCGCAGTGACTCTTCAGTAACTCATTAGAGACTCTCAAGTGACTCTCTACGACTCATTATTGAGTTGTCCCTCCCAGTAAGGGCAACATATGACACATGGTCAGTTTATATCTGGGATTTCCGGGCTATATGGCCCGGCCAAAAAATGTCTGTCTATTACTCTCCAGTTGTGCTTCTACCCTTCAGCGGAACCACGACTGGGTTAATGCTCTCTGCTCGGAAGCAGAGAGCGCCCTCTACCCGAAAGCAGAGTGCTGACAGTGTCGTAGAGTCGTCAGTCTAGTGACTCTGTACGACTCATTATTGAGTTGTCCCTCCCAGTAAGGGCAACATGTGACACATGGTCAGTTTGGACTGGGATTTCCGGGTTATATGGCCCAGCCAAAAAATATCTGTCTATTTTTGCCCAGTCGTGTCTCTACCCTTCGGCGGAACCACGACTGGGTTACTGCTCTCTGCTCCGAAGCAGAGAGCGCCCCCCCGCCCGAAGGCAGAGAGCTGATAGTGTCGTAGAGTCGTCAGTCTTGTGACTCTGTACGACTCTCCCTGTAGAGAATCCACCATTGCTATATATAGCAATGGGAACAGTCCATTATGTAGTCAAATAGGGGCGGCGCCCTAACAATCTGCTTTTTGGATCAAAAGCAGCTCGTTTGGAATTTCACACTTGTATTTGATTCTGGGCTTCCCATTGGCTGGTAAATAAAATTGGCGTAGGCTCGCGAAATGGAAATTTGATATTTGATTAATTTTTATTGTTCAACCGGAACATCTGCGCGAACTCGGATGCGCAACGACGATTTTGGGTCATTTTCCTTCTGGTCGTTATAAAGCAAACATCCGGTCCCTCGCTTTTGCTCGGTCGGTATCACCACAGTTTCCACCAGATTTATTTCGCTCAAGGCACGCTAGGAAAGAATGAATGCTTATCGACACCTGTGCGGGTTAGGTGCTTACTTGCAAAGCAATCTAACGACTGTACTCAGTGGAGTGATGATGACTTATGCTCGCAAATTCCTTACATAAAAAAAAAAAATCGAATTTTTTCGCCGTGATTTCGAACTCCGGTCGAATTTGTTGGATCCGCTTAATCCCAAATACGACTAGGAAAGGGTATTAATCAGTCTCTTCTCCCTCCAGCTATATGTTCATTAGCAGGGTAGATTGGGTTCTATAGCCTTGGTTGGCAACAAATCTACTATATAAAGTAATGGCAAGCTACTGCGAAAAATTATTCTGTTTGGTCAGTTCAAGAGACATGATTTCCAAAGCGTGTATCACTTATGACACTTAACTGAGTGACTTATTGTAAATAAATTTTACTCAAATCAGTTCATGGGATTTTCATTTGTTTTTTTTTAATGGTATATGAATTTCTTTTAGGTAATTTAATGTCGATATTTAATTTTCTTCGGCGTTTTGAAGTAACGCAAATATGAGAAGTTATTCTGCGTTCAAAGTTTAAATACAAAATACATGATACTCGGATGTACGTTGTGGTGCAGTGGATATCGTCTCGGAATAAAAATTCGGGAGCCGATTTCAAATTCCAGTTAAGTTCCTTGCATTCACTTACGCGCAAATACCCTTTGGAAAGGTATTAATCCGCCACTTCCCTCAAGTTATGGGTCAAATAACAGGACAGATTGGGTTCTATAGCCTTGGCTGGCAGCCAGTCTACCGCAGAAAGGAATGGCAACCTACTGCAGGATAATTTTCTGCATAGTTAGTCATGTCTCTTTCGAGACATGATCGCCCAAGCGTGTATCACGTATGACACTTAACTGACTGACTGAATATAATAGTTGATTAAGGCTTCTATTGGCCATAAAGTGGGGGATCGGTTTTCTATTGTTATGAAGTAATAAACTGATCCTCCAATAATTACTAGGAAATAATATCATACATCTCTTCCCCCTCTAGCAATGAGTCAAATAACAAGAAAGATTGGGTTTTATAGCCTTGGCTGGCAGCCAGTCTACCGCAGAAAGCAATGGCAACCTACTGCGAGATAATCTTCCGCCCAGTCAGTCATGTCTTGAAAGAGACATGATCGCCCAAGCGTGTATCAGGTATGGCTGACTATTATGATACACAGCTTTTGTAGATATACATGTTTATGTGAATATGATTACGAGAAGCGATGTTTTATGTTGCAGTTTCGTTGAAATTATATTTTAGAATACAGTTTGATGTAAGAAATTGTAGAATATTATTTGGATTAATGTCCATGAAACATTCTTTCATGTTGGTTGTTTCATAGTATTTTAAACAGATTTGGTTACGTCACTACAATTTACTAGTATGTGTTTTATTGTTTTTTATTTCATTCTTCGTGGGACTTGTGTAAATGGATGGCAGAGTGGTGTTTGGGTAGGATAGGGAGATCTGAAGAGCCATGATTTGCCTACATCTTGAAGGGACCCGGCACACAGAAAAAGAATTGTAGGTTTGATTTTGTATCATTCAACCATGGCAGTAGTTTAATATATTCTTAAGTCCGCCATTGAGTGAATCTAGGCAGCTTTCAAGCTTCACCACTAATTCAGTTCTCAACCAAATTTTAAACAGTTCCCAGAGTTAAATAGGACACCTCCTTAGCTACATTTTGGAAAAAAAAATTGAGTTTTGGTTCAGTAAAAAAAGTTACATCAAAATATATGAAGCCCGAAAAAGAAAACTAGTGGGTGAGTGACTAATGCTTCTAAAAATAAATCTTGTTCTTTATAACTTGTCTGTTTAATATTTTTGCATGCGGTTTTCAACATTAAATTTATATGAAATTAATAGCAATGCCTGGAAAAAATCATGGATTACTTGATAAAATTCACGCATGAAAAGTAATATTCTAAAGATTATATTAAACCTGGAGAAGAACAGGATAAGTTATTAAACCTGGAAAATAACAGGACAAGTTAATAAACCTGGAAAAGAACAGGACAAGTTATTAAACGTGGAAAAGAACAGGATAAGTTATTAAACGTGGAAAAGAACAAGACAAGTTAATAAACCTGGAAAAGAACAGGACAAGTTATTAAAAATGGAAAAGAACAGGACAAGTTATTAAACCTGGAAAAGTAAAGGACAAGTTATTAAACCTGGAAAAGTAAAGGACAAGATATTCTAGTGAAGTAAAATATAAGAAATTTCTGAAAATATCGCAGCTAAAAATACAATTTGAATGCAATATTTTTAGTAATAAATTTCTTACTTTTTACTTCACAAGAATATCTTGTTCTTTGCGTTCCCACGTTTAATAACTTATCCTGTTCTTCTCCAGGTTTAATATGATCTTAAGAATATTACTTTTCATGCGCGCATTTTTCTATGAGATAACTAGCAGTATAGCCCGGCGTTGCTCGGGTGTAATGAAAGCTTTAAAACTAATCCATGGTCCTGGAGCTCAGGCTCTTTGGACGTTGGCACGAAAGACTAAAAAGCAATAGTTGTTTCCAGTTAAAGCGAAACCGTAGACTGAAAGAAAAATGAATGGATGTAAGTCAAATTTTGATTTCCTGCTATCGATATCCAAATAAGTCTTTTTCGTCATAAACTGAATTTTGAAGGCTAAATATGTCCTCTGAGTAAATGGTATCATGGCTGAGACTAAGAACTACAATTATACCTACTTAGAGCCAAACCCGAAGCAAAAACTAAAATAAAAGGGCTGAAAAAAATACAGACATACAGGCAGATAAACAGACACACACGCACACAAACATCTTGCCTTTTATTATTATTTTATATTATCGATTTTCTGCACTATTGTAAGAACTGTAACCTTGAAACTTCTGAATATCGTTTCTTATGTCTTTGTTTATGAGTGTATCAAATTTCATTAAAATCGGACCACTCCTTCTATAACCCGATTTTTTCGATTATCGATATTTATCGGGGATACATCGACACAACCTAGCTAAGAACACTCGCAGACGCTTATAGTACAACTGTGTAATTTTTCAATGAAATCGGTTCAGCTGTTTCGGAGTCTATCGGTAACGGACACGCACACACACGCATAGACACACACACACGCACACACACACACACACACAAAGTTCCATTTATAAATAGATTTAGATTAGATTTAGATAATTTATTGTTTCCGCAGCCGGTCCATATTTTCTGCCATTCTTCTTTGATAAACGTATTCGATCTGAGTACTGAGTCGGGGATCTTGGTGTTAGAACAATCTAATCAATATGGGATCGTTGATGCATTTTTGTCTGCCAAATCAGTTATATCATTGCCTTAGATGCCAATATGGCTAATTATCCAGCAGAAAATGATAAAATATGTTGTCAAATATTCTATTCTGTTAAAAGGGTTTATAATTTGTATGTTCAGCATATTTTTTTATATTTTGTTTTTGAGTGCCGTCAATACTGACATGAGGTTAACTGGATCCTTTAACAGGCGAATCATCAGAAAATCTCAAATCACTAATACAGGTTATGTGTGCTGTTCGTGCCCAAAATCGATGCAATCTTTCTTGCTACCGTTCACCGGTGAATTGTTATCTTCGAATTTATGAAGTTTGTCTTGAATCAAGGAATTAGAATTATGATCTGTCTCCCTTGTCTCTAGATTCAGTTAGTTTAGTGTCATAGGTGATACACTCGAAACAGACACAAAAGTATATATGTGTAAGTGAATGCAAGGAATTCAACTGGAATTCGAACTCGGCTCTCCGATTTTTCGTTCCGAGTCGATATCCATTGCACCACAATGCCCATTCGATTACAAAACCGAATTTAGGTCACATTTTATTGTTATTTTATAATCAACCGAACTGAGACATTTATATATATATATATATATATATATATATATATATATACTCTATTGTAATTCGGGCTTACGACTGTCTATATTTTTGTGATTATTATGCAAACCTTCCTTATGCTTGTTCGGTTTATAATACCGTCCAAAGGGGTACGTGAATCCAGTTTACATTAGTGTCAAAAAAGGGAGACATGTGTCTGGTTTACATTAGTGTCAAAAAAGGAGACATGTGTCTGGTTTACATTCGTGTCAAAAAAAGGGAGACATGTGTCTGGTTTACATTCGTGTCAAAAAAGGGAGACATGTGTCCGGTTTACATTAGTGTCAAAAAGGGTGACATGTGTCCTCTTTACACTAGTGTAAAAAGGCAAACTTATATCCGGTTCGCACAAGAATGAAAAAAAATAGTAAACAAGATTTAAAAAAGGTTGTCATAAGTCCAGTACACCAGTATTAAAAAGTAGACATCTGGTAGATGGACATTTGTGTGGGTTTTACGCCTCGTCGTCATTTGCACTCCAACCGAGAGAGCATCGTAAGATTGAATCGCTTCAAGTCACGTATCATTTAAGCCCTACAATAAAATTGGTCAACTTCTGCCCGACAATCTGGACATCTTGATCACTTCAATCCCCGCGTTGAGTCTTATGTATATTGAATCTTCTTAAATCTTACTGAGTTCATTTTTTCATTTTCCATATATTATTAATTCTTTATTTAGATGAGTCATGGTTCGTTATCCGTCTTGGAATAATTCTCTTGCGAGAAAAAAAAACATTTCTTGGATTTTTTTAACCCTTAACGACCGTAGTTTGACGGAGACGAGCCAAAATACAAATTGTGGGAAGTGAAATTCCTAGGCTACTTCAGAATACGAAAACTTCAGGACATCATTCTTTGTCAAGAAGACCAAAAGGAAGATGATGACTTCATGGAAAGAAATGCGACCGTTTTCGCTGAATTAATACAATGCCTGGATGACCGGAGTTCGTCTTTAATAATGAGAGAAGCCATGGATGACGGAAGAAAAGCTTTAGGAATATTGCGTGAACAATACTTGTCAAAAGGTAAACCCAAAATTATTGCTTTATATACTGAATGAACTTCGTTAAGGAGACGAGAAAATGAATCTGTAACAGATTATATTACACAATGTCACAAATGCCTGAAAAATGGCAGGTGAGACCATCAAATTTTACTTAACCGAAACGCTGTACCTGTAATCATAGTTCAGTAATAATAATATCATCAAATGCTTTATATACTGAATTAACTTCGTTAAGGAGACGAGAAAGTGAATCTGTAACAGATTATATTATACGAGCTGAGAATGTCACAAATGCCTTAAAAATGTCAGGTGAGGCCATCTCAGATGGGTTGTTAATAGCCATGGTTTTAAAGGGATTACCAGCAACATTTAAACCATTTACGACAGTCATAACCCAAAAAGAAAAAAAAACTTTCACTGAATTTAAAATTGCGTTCCGTAGTTATGAAGAAACTGAAAAAATGTGTGATTCTCCAAATCAATGAAATAACGTAATGAAAATGAGAACGTCATTTAAAAAGAACAGTCCCTCAAATTTACCAGACTAGGGATTATGATATTAAAAAACAAAGAGCTTAAAAACTACTATTACAATAACAACAACAACAACAACAAGCAATACCCCCAAGCAAGGCAGAACTGCCACTGGTGCGCAGGGGGTTACAAAAAAGGGTGAGATGAGAAAGAGCAACATGTTACAGGGAAGTCAGACAATGAGTCAGAACAGTTCGTAGAGAAGTAAGCAAAATCATTGAATTCAAATTGTGAATCACGATTGATTTTGCTAATCAGAGAAAATCTCCATGTTTTTCTCCCTTTCCTCACTGCACTTTTTAATTTCTTAAAGCGGAGAACGATTTTTTCGACTGCTCATTATCCATGCCTGAAGATAACTTAAAAATAACTGGAAAACGTGTGAAAACGACAGACATGGAAAAGGTTAAATCTACAGATGATGGCATTTTTTTTTTATTTTGCTGGCGAGCAAATAATATTTTGCTTTCGACATAGAAACTCCTTGACATTTTGAGCCATTGTTTGGGCGATGAAAACGACACCAGTTAGCTGAATGAATCGACAAGCTAAAATGTAAATGGAGACTTGAATCAGCACTGACTCATCGCTTGATATTAAAGGCAGGCAATATTCATACTGGAGCAAACCATAAAGGCTACCTATCGCTCGATTTGCTTCTGACGATAGCATAAATCTGAGATGAAGGATTGGTCTTATTTCGATATTATATAAAAATTTACAAAGATAATATACAATAGAAAACATTTTTAAAATAGATTAATAATAGTTGGAATTATCTGGGTTAAAATGTGTTGTCACGAAATTATATTTACGAAGAATAAAAACAGGAATAGGGGTGAAGGTCTACTTTTAATAAAAGATACACACACACAAAAAAAAACTATACAAAGCTAATATACTGTATTTGCTAGCCTATTGGCAGGTTTTTCATCGAAATATTTAGGAGAAAAATGTACACAGCACAACAACCCCAACCCACAAAAAATCAAAATTATAACCTCACCTTTGTGATTCTTTCACTAATCTTTAAGAAACACTTACAATATTAGCACAAATTAAAATACTGGTATTTTCATAAATAGCAGTTTGGTGAGGTTTAATTATCAGAAAGTTATTTGGGAAAAGAAAAACATATTCCCAAGTGATCGAAATAAATGTTCTAAAATTCCAATCACCTGAAGATGGCAGGAGCGTACAATGGCTGAAACATAGTGCATCTAAACTTATTTATAAATGGAACTTTTTCTGTCTGTGTGTCCGTTACCTATAGAGTCCGAAACGGCTGAACCGATTTTCTTGAAAATTGACACAGTTGTAATATAAGTGCCTGCGAGTGTTCTTAGCTAGGTTTTGTGTCCAGGTACCCCCACCCCCGATAAATATCGAAAATCGATAATCGAAAAGATCGGGTTATAGAAGGAGTGGTCCGATTTTAATCAAATTTGATACACTCATAGACAAAGACATAAGAAACGATATTCAGAAGTTTCAAGGTTGCAGTTCTTACAATAGTGCAGAAAATCGATAATATATATATAAGGCAATATGTTTGTGTGTGTGTGTGTTTGTGTCTGTTTATCTGTCTGGATGTCCTTTATACAAATCCACAATTTTTATCCGATTCTCACCAAACTTCACATAAATATTCTTTAGGCTGAGTCTGAGCTCCAGGACGATGGATTAGTTTTAAAGCTTTCATTACACCCGAGCAACGCCGGGCAATACTGCTAGTATGGCAATAAAGATGAGAACAACAATCCGAACAATGTAAAGGGAAAAAGTTAGTACATTTCGTCATGTATTTATTAAAAATCTTTTTAGTTGTTTTTTTAGGGAACAACATCTGCGCATTCAATAAATTTATAATAGCGACAAAGAAAGCTACTGGTATCAGTGGACACTGGTACAAATAGTAATCGGCAAAAAACACAAATCAGTCATTTTGGGTCAAATCAGCAATGGTCTGAAGATCGTCAACACATATTTTTTTCAAAAGAGTTTCATGCTATGAATTTGAGTGGTACCTATTTACATCTCTACGTCAAATGGTTCCAGAGATATGATACTTGCCAAAAAGGTCATGTTGTAAAATAATCACAAAGTTTAAATATCACTATTCACCCAAAAAGGTAAATTGTATCTCCTTCTAAAATACTTGGAGAGATCTAAAATTATCCATTAATTTTTGTTTAAACGTCAAATAAGATAATTTGACCTTTAATTTATCAAAAAGGATATATTTCATTTTTTTTAAAAAATTCAACAAATTTGTCTGCCTTATGACAAGAATGATAATAGATAAGTGGTTTGAATATCTAAATTATTATTTTCTGTTGAAACATGTATTCCAACGATCAGAAAAATTAATTCGCTTGTTAATCATTTTATAAATGTTATGAATACTTTTTAAATATTCATTTCAATGTATCACTTTTTCAGATCAAAACTTAAATTTTAAAATTGAAAAAACAAAACACTGCTTTTGTGTATGTAGTGTACCTTGTCAACAAATGTTTTAACTATTAATATCATTTGCTATATATTTTAATATGATTTAATACGGTCTTAACCTCAATTCATGACACTTTTTAAAATTATTTTCATTATGCTAATTTTACATGGAAAAACGTATTTTGTTGTATACTATAAATGTAAACAAAACCAAAAATGCAGTTATCTTTCACTAAATTGGTAAAAATTTAACAGCAAATAAGACACATTCTGTTCATTTTGTTACGATAGTTTTAATGTTTCATGTCAATCATCATTTAAAGAGCTTTCTAAAGATATACAACATGACGATACTGGGAGATAAGAAAATGTTAGTATATAGTGGCAAACAGCAAAACCGACTTTTTTAATTTGGACCAACTCAATAAAACCGTTGTAAATTAGGCGACAGTCAAAAGTCTACGACCAAATGTTGTAAATATATAAACTTATTTATAAATAGAACATTGTGTGTGTCTGTGTGTGTGTGTATCCGTTACCTATAAACTCCGAAACGGCTGAACCGATTTTCTTGAAATGTACACAGTTGTACTATAAGTGTCTGCGAGTGTTCTTAGCTAGGTGTCGAGGTACCCCCGATAAATATCCAAAATCGATAATCGAAAAAATCGCGTTATAGAAGGAGTGGTCCGATTTTAATCAAATTTGATACACTCATAGACAAAGACATAAGAAACGATATTCAGAAGTTTCAAAGTTGCAGTTCTATCCTTAGTTGACTTATATAACTCCGATATTGGCAATCAATACCTCGATATCCTACCGGGTCTGATCAAAATAAGTTTTTCAGCCCTTTCATTTTAGTTTTTGCTTCGGGTTTGGCTCTAAGTAGGTATAATTGTAGTTCTTAGGCTCAGCCATGATACCATTTACTCAGAGGAATTATTTAGCCTTGAAAATTCAGTTTACGACGAAAAAAACTTATTTGATATCGATACCAGGAAATCAAAATTTGACTTACATCTATTCATTTTTTTTTTCCAGTCTACGTTTTCGCTTTAACTAGAAACAACTATTGCTTTTTAGTCTTTCGTGCCAACGTCCAAAGAGTCTGAGCTCCAGGACCATGGATTAGTTTTAAAGCTTTCATTACACCCGAGCAACGCCGGGCTATACTGCTAGTTTTTCACTAAAATCTTTTGAGAAAAATCTTACAATCTAAAAATATTTTTTGGTTTTAAATAACCAGCAAAAGGTTGATAAAACTTAAAAGTCAAATCAATGAAGTATTTCATTTAGAAATTGAAAAAAAGATAGGAGAAGCAATCTTTAAAAATTAGATCGTTGAGAAAAATTGAAGTATTCAAAAGAAAAAAAGATCAGCTCTGACATAGTAATTACAAAGAGCAAACAAAAGACAAAATATTTTGCGATGTTTTTGAGTAAATGCAACGTTCACATGGCGAGTTTTTAACGTAGTTTGGATATGGCATGAGGCCCGATGGATCGTAGATTAGTTGTGGCATAGTTCTTGATGGAACGTAGCTCAGATGTGGTATAAGACCCGATGGATCGTAGCTCATGTGCGGCATAAGGCCCGATGGATCGTAGCTCATGTGCGGCATAAGGCCCGATGTAACGTGGCTCAAATGTGGCATAAGGCCAGATAGAACGTAGCTCAGATGTGGTATAGTGTCCAATGTAACGTAGCTTAGATATGGTATAATTCCCGATGTAACGTCAATCAGATGTGGTATACGGTTCGATGGAACGTAGCTCAGATGTGGCATAGGGCCCGACGTAACGTAGATCAGATATGGCATAAGGCCCGATGGATCGTAGCTCAGATGTGGCATAAGGCCTAATGTAACGTAGCTCAGATGTGGCATAAGGCCCGATGGATCGTAGCTTAGATGTGGCGTAAGGCCCGATGGAACGTAGTTCAGATGTGGCATAGGTCTTGATGGAACGTAGCTTAGATGTGGCATGAGGCCCGATGGAACGTAGCTTAGATGTGGCATGAGGCCCGATGGAACGTAGCTTAGATGTGGCATGAGGCCCGATGGAACGTAGCTTAGATGTGGCATGAGGCCCGATGGAACGTAGCTTAGATGTGGCATGAGGCCCCATGGAACGTAGCTTAGATGTGGCATGAGGCCCGATGGAACGTAGCTTAGATGTGGCATGAGGCCCGATGGAACGTAGCTTAGATGTGGCATGAGGCCCGATGAAACGTAGCTTAGATGTGACATGAGGCCCGATGAAACGTAGCTTAGATGTGACATGAGGCCCGATGGAACGTAACTTAGATGTGGCATGAGGCCCGATGGAACGTAACTTAGATGTGGCATGAGGCCCGATGGAACGTAGCTTAGATGTGGCATGAGGCCCGATGGAACGTAGCTTAGATATGGCATGAGGCCCGATGGAACGTAGCTTAGATGTGGCATGAGGCCCGATGAAACGTAGCTTAGATGTGGCATGAGGCCCGATGGAACGTAGCTTAGATGTGCATAAGGTCCGATGATTACTAACAATAAAATGTAAATTGAGATTAAAATATTTCTACAAATAAAGCAGTTTCAGTTTAACTGGAGAATTAGTGTTTTTAAGCGAATGGTTTGCAGAATAGGGACGTAAAAAGAATGGCAAATAGTTTAACTTGAAGAAACAATGGAGTAGGGCGTTCTGCAGGGATAAGATCCGCCAAATTCGGAAGTAATTAAAGACTTTCTAAAATAGACTGAAAAACCCGGATGTGCAATCGTGTAAAAAAAAAAGGCAAACCATTTCTCGTAGTTATTAAGTATATAGTATGCGTAGTATAGTCTGGCATAAGCTATAATATTAGGGCAACAAATGGGGTTAGTCCTAACTACCAGTTTGGGCGACAACCGTAATATTTCATAAGGCTAGTCTTGTATGAGGCAAAAACAAAAACAAACACACAACAAAAAAAATTCCCTAAAAAAGCAAAAAAACAAAAACAAATGAAGATTAAAATTTGTCGGTTAATCGAATTAAATAACAACACTGTCGACTGCAAGTTTTCTCATACAGAAATACAAAACATACAGACAGGGGCTTGTTATGCCTTCAAGTTCAAAAGGTAGACATAGACGGGTTTTTGTACCAAAAACAAAATAGTTAAAAAATGTCCGTTGTAAAGTAGAGTAGAAATGACAGACATAGATGTATTTTTATCAGGTAAGTGCCATACGTGATAAACGCTTCGGCGATCATGTCTCGAAAGAGACATGACTGACAGATCAGAACATTTTGCCTCAGTAGGTTGCCGTGACTATCACCGGTAGATTGGCTGCCAAGCAAGGGTCATAATCCAATTTGTCTTGCTATTTAACCGATAGCTGGAGGGAGAAACTGTGAATTTATACCAAGGGTATTTGTGCGTAAGTGAATGCAACGGACTCAACTAGAATTCGAACTCGGCTTCTCGATTTGTCGTTCCAAGCCAATATGCACTGCATCACAAGGCATTTTTATACCAGACCTAAAAGAGTCGGAAGGTCTACACTAAAATGACAGGTCAAAGTACAATTTATATTAAAATTAAACAAAAAAAAACAGACAGAAGCCTGGTTTACACGATATATATATATATATATATATATATATATATATATATAAATCACCTCACCCCAAGCAAGGCATTCTACTGCCACTGTTGCGCAGGGGGTTACATAGAGGAAAGTGATGAGAAAGTGAGGTTAATTATAGGAAATGTCAGGAGGAGGGTAATAGACGGATGAGGATACCGAGGATGGGGGTGGAGTAGATGGAAAAAGAGCTTGTGAGAATGGATGCGAGTTAGTGTGATAGGAGATGCTTATTGACCTTACATTTAAATTCCTGGAGATTGTAGCTGTCGGGGAAGCAAATGTATGGAAGAGACTTCCACAGGCGGGAAGTGCGTGAAAAGAAGCTGTTAGAGTAGAAGTTGCGGTTACACTTTATCGGTTTCACTGTAAAAGGGTGGGACCTAGTTGTTAATATAGTAGCTCGTGTAAATTCATACCTAGGGAGCGCCAGTGATCTAAGTTCATTGGAGCAGAAGCCGTGAAAGTATTTATAGAAGAGGCACTGGGAAGCCACGTCACGCCGGTGAGAGAGCGACTGCAGCCAAGCTGCCAAGTCGGTATATATATCTGTATACAACTTTAAAAACAAGGAATTTATTTATAGTCTCTAGAGCTCTTTCGGCTAACATCTCATCAGGAGAAAATCGTTGGAATCACAAATCAAACGAAAAACAGCAACGAAAATAAAGAGCAAAAATATATATACATATATATATAACAATATTTTGTAGCGGATCGGAATTAATTAATTTTATTTATTAATTAATAATCATAACCGGAAAATCTTTAAATTGCTATTATAGATCATGAGAGAACATACTAAGAGAAATTTTCCTTATCCTCCGAATATGAGCAAAGGAAAACGGAGGCGATTAATTTTATTAACTAATTATTAACTGTAGCTGGAAAATCTTTATCTTTAAAAAGAAAGCAGGGACGAAAAATAACACCTGGTATTTCTCTATTATTGTAACTCCCCCTCACCTCACCCCCCCCCCCCCCGGAAAGAAGAAAAAGAGAAGAGAAATGGATCTTGTTTTCGATTTCGGTCCATAAAGACAAGTGTCATCCTTGAACCTAAAAGATAGATTCAATTGTTATTTTTTTTTTTTTTTGGCCGGCAAAAGAATTGAAAAGGAAGACCAACTAAAGAAGAAGAAGAAAGAAAGAAAAGAGAAATGGATTTGTTTCATGTCATGGTAGATTTCTGCCCACCCAAAAACAGCTAACATTGTCATTCTAAACATAAACGAAAGATAAATTTAATTGTTATTTCTTCAGGCTAAAGGAAAAGGGGATTTCATTTTGTGTCCGATTGTCTGGCTGGCATGACTCGTGAAAAGAATTAAAGATAACAAATGTTTTGATTCCAAGTCAAAGTACTTAGAGAAAAAGAGTTTTCACTGACATCAGGGTAAAACTGATAAGGCATTCTTGTCACTTGAAAATATAGGTGACTCAGAGAATGGATATTAAAAACAGGTGCGTAGAACTTATTATTTGGGTAACAATGTCATTGGACCCTTGTCAACTTGTTTTGGGCTTAGACAGTTCAAAAAGGTTATTACTTATTGTTTTAAGAAAAAAAATCCGCGAAATTGTTTCGTGAGAAAGAAAATTCGGTTAAGTCCAGCCCAGAAGGAGGGGTATGGGAAGATGACGTCATAAGATCGAGAGAGATTCCATTGGTCCTGTGAACAAGCCTCGAAAGTGGGAGACGACTAACAATTGACGTCATGGAAAGAAGACTAATCCCATTGGTTAAACCACAGGCAACAACGAGTAGCAGATAACCTCAGGATTTTATTGGTTGCCGAGACGGGGGATTAGACACCCAGCGATCGTCGGCCCCAGACCATGGTATGTGCATAAATACAGGGTCCCGAAGGACCAAATTCAGTTGGCATCGAGTTCGGACTCGAGTTGGATCGAAGGAGAGTCCGAAGTTGGCTCGGAGAAAGTCCCAAAGATGTAACGACGAAGATAGGCGCCATGTTGTTGGGCGCCAACCGCAGAGCCTGCTGGCCAACCAGAGAAAAACAGCCTAGAGATTTTACAGTCAAAGTTTTGAGTTGCAGAGAGCGACAGAGAAGTCAAAGTCGGAATTGCAAAGATCGACAGAAGAGGCCTGATGCCGGCTAACCAGAATTGAAGACAGAAGAGAATTTACAGACAAAGTTGCAGTTGAAGTCGACAGAGATCGACAGAAGTGACCTGATGCCGGCTAACCAGAGTTCAAGACAGAAGAGAATTTACAGACAAAATGAGAGTTGCAGCTCGAGTGGCAGAGAGTTCGATTTCCCGGTCCAGAAACGTAATGACCAAAGACAGTTCCCAACCGAAGAAGTAAAGAAACAGAGAGATGATTGCCATGCCGTTGGGTGCCGACTGCAGAGAAGCCTGTCGCCAATCAACCAGCCAGAATTAAGAGACAGACAAGAAGAGAATTTTCAGACAAGTCTGAAATTGCTCACTGAAGGAGAATAATTCGATTTACCTAAGAAACGTCCGTTCCGCTACCAGTTGATAGAAGCAGGGATAGGAAATTATTCAAGAGACTATTATGTATAATCTGTATATAAAGACGTTATTTCACTTCAGGCGTCGGTCCACTTATTTCCTTTGATGTTAGATTTCTTTCTTTTATTACTCAATTGTGTGCACACTTCCCGGCTTAGATTAGTTCGGCAGAGAGACAGCTAGTGAAAAACTCACGTGACTGCCTAGTGATTAATCAACACAACGTGGGACAAGGGAGAAAACCGTGACAGAGTCAATCTACGACCAGCTGGCTGGATCGAAACCAACAGCACCTATGGCCGGGTAGTGGCATATATAAATATGTATTTATAACGAGGGGCGAGAAATGACGTGTAAATCATTATTGAGAGACAGTTAAAATAAAATATCCCACAACAAATAAAGAGACTTAACGAAATTCTTCTGCCGGCAAAGAGAAGGCTTTCGTAAGGATATGCGGACTGGTTCCAAAATCTTCAATTGATTATTGAAACCAGCCACATGTAAAACTTTGAACCCTCTTTCTTATACGACTTAGCACAGGCTATATTCTCTATTAGGTGTTGAGCAATAACCGATTCCATATTGGTAGAGGGAAGACAACACATTCTATTTATTTTGCCTCGTATTTTCGAAGGTACATGTTGATTAAGTCTTGTTTCCAAATGTAAGGTTGTACGCCCGACATAACCAGCAGCGCACTGGCAATTAAATTCATATCTCAAATTACTCAATTTGATGAAGGGAAATTAATCCTTACGAAAAGACGGAAACATATATAAGTTCTGTTTACGATAGAATAATAATAATAAACAAAGTGACCTAAGTTCAATTTTGTAGTCGAGTCAAAACATTAGCTATAGGTGCGGTTTTATATGCAGCTAGCTGGAAATGAGTTAATTTTATAAAAGTTTTATTACTTTCATAGGGTGAAAGCTGAGTATTTTAATCTCAACCCGCAGGAGATCAAAATAAATTAAGATTTCATTGTGTCAATCATTTGAATGGGTAGAAGATTGCATACTGTTAAAATCAGTAGTAAAAATACTGGATTTAATCGCCGACCGTTACAAACAAAGCGAATCAATTTAACTAATCTGGCGACTAGTACTATAAAACCAGTTTGGTATGATTTGGATAATTTATTCTATTCGTCTTGATCGAACAGCAACAATAGCAATTTCTAATAAACCGTGAAGCTCTTCAGTTTTGGTCATTGTAATCTAGTGACAAGTGAGACAGATCATTATGTTAATTCCTTGATTCAAGACGAACTTCATAATTTAGGAGATTGCCATTCACAGTTGAACAGTAGCGAGAAAGATTATACCGGTTTCGGACATTAATAGCACATTTTACCAGGATTAGTGATTTGCAATTATCTGATGATTTGCCTGTTTAATAAGAAGAGAATGATCCAATTAACTTAACCTCATTTCAGTATTCACAGCACCCAAAAAAAAAAAAAATGATAAAACTTCTAGTTGCAAAGCTTCTACACAGAATAGAAGATTACACAGAATAGAAAATTATGTAATAGCATTTTCTGCTGAATGTCGATATCAAGAGCAATGATGTGTCGGCAGCCCAAAATGCATCAACAATAGCAAATTGATTAAATAGTTCTAACACCAAGCTCTCCGACTGAGAACTCAGATATAAAAAAATTACAGAAGAAGAATGGCAGAAGATAGTGACTGCACCCAAATCCGTTTAAAATAATACGAAACAAACAACATGAAAGAAATCTTTTATAGACATTAATCCATATAATTTCCTACAATTTCTTACATCAAACTGTATTCCAAATTATAACTACAACAAAACTGCAACATAAAACACCGCCTCATATCCATATAAACATATCTACAAAAGCTGTGTATGATGATAATCAGTCAGTTAAGTGCCATACGTGATACACGTTTGGGCGATCATGTCTCGAAAGAGACATGACTGACTGGGCGGAAGATTATCTCGCAGTAGGTAGCCATTGCTTTCTGTGGTAGACTGGTTGCCAACCAAGGCTATAGAACCCAATCTATCCTGCTATTTGACTCATAGCTAGAGGGGAAAGAAATGTATTATATTATTATGTAGTAATTTGTGGGGGATCGGTTCCCTATTGTTATGAAGTAATAAACTGATCCCCCACTTTATGACCAGTAGAAGCCTTAATCATTATTCCAACTATTATATTCTGTCAGTCAGTTAAGTGCCATACGTCATACACGCTTGGGCGATCATGTCTCGAAAGAGACATGACTGACTGGGCGGAAGATTATCTCGCAGTAGGTAGCCATTGCTTTCTGTGGTAGACTGGTTGCCAACCAAGGCTATAGAACCCAATCTATCCTGCTATTTGACTCATAGCTAGAGGGGAAAGAAATGTATTATATTATTATGTAGTAATTTGTGGGGGATCGGTTCCCTATTGTTATGAAGTAATAAACTGATCCCCCACTTTATGACCAGTAGAAGCCTTAATCATTATTCCAACTATTATATTCTGTCAGTCAGTTAAGTGCCATACGTCATACACGCTTGGGCGATCATGTCTCGAAAGAGACATGACTGACTGGGCGGAAGATTATCTCGCAGTAGGTAGCCATTGCCTTCTGCGGTAGACTGGGTGCCAGCCAAGACTGTAAAACCTTATCTTTCTTGTTATTTGACTCATAGCTAGAGGGGGAAGAGATGTATTATATTATTTCGTAGTAATCATTGGAGGATCAGTTTATTACTTCATAACAACAGAAAACCGACCCCCACTTTATGGCCAATAGAAGCCTTAATCATGATTCCAACTATTATATTGTCAGTTAAGTGTCATACGTGATACACGCTTGGGCGATCATGTCTCTTTCGAGACATGACTGACTGGGCAAAAGATTATCCTGCAGTAGGTTGCCATTCCTTTTTGCGGTAGACTGGTTGCCAATCAAGGTTATAGAATCCAATCTGTCCTGTTATTTGACTCATAGCTATAGGGATAAGCGATGTATTATATGATTAAGTCGTAATTAGTGGGGGATCAGTTTATTACTTCATAACAATAAAACACGATCCCTCACTTTATGACCGCTAAAAGCCTTAATCATGATTCCAACTATTCTATTCAGTTAGTCATTTAAGTGCCATACGTGATACATGTTTTGGGCGATCATGTCTCTTTCGTGACATCACTGACTGGGCAGAAAATTATCCCGCAGTAGGTTGCCATTGCTTTCTGCGGTAGACTGGTTGCCAGCCAAGGCTCTAGAACCCAATTTGTCCTATTATTTAATCCATAACTGGAAAGAAGAGACAGATTAATAACTTTCCTAAGGGTATTTGTGCGTAAGTAAATGCAAGGAATTCAACTGGAATTTGAACTCGGCTCTCCGATTTGCCGTTCCGAGTCGATATCCACTGCGCCACAACGCACATCCATCGGGAGTAGGTGGTGGAATTCTCGTCTCCGACCACTGGCTTTATTCAGTCTAGGAAGCCCTTTGCCTTGCTAAGCCATGTCAGAATTGCTATGGATGTGCAGTCCGTCGTACAGTACCGTCTTTTTCTTGTTTACATCATGATTCACCCTGTATAAGGCCCGGGGGCCACTCGAGGTTGACTTAAGGGGTTATTTATATGGATAGAAGGTAAAGGATAACCCTCGACTTGAATAGGTTAAGATTGTAGTGATCGTGTAACATCTTTTCGGGTGTCGGTTCCACAGAGTCGTTGTTCGCGGGAAGAAGCTTTTCGAGTGGAACGTATTTCTCACTGATGGTATTCAAAGGTGGTTTGCTACAATGGGGATTGCGGAACCAAGGAATATAGTTTATCCGACCAGTTTCCGTGAAAGTAGCGATAAACTAGTGAAAAGCTAACCATACCCCGCTTGCTAGAGGTTGGAAAATAATTCATCACCCGCAAAAACTCAGAGGCACTTTTGGCCTTTAAACGAAGTTGGCAAATAGAAGCCTGTTAATCCTCGCCCAAATATAAAAACAGTACTCCATTCTTGGCCTCATCTGACGTCAAGGTAGAGTATAACACGTTGAATCAAGCATTCGCTGAAGCAGTACAGAGAGGCAATCATTTTACCTACATATTTAGCGATGGCACATATATAAATTATATATGAATTTAAGGCCCAAGATTCTCTCAAGATTGTGCCGTTTGAAATTCACTTACGCGCTCTTTTCCTTCCAGCTATGGGTTAAACACAAAGACAGGCTGCCAACTAAGAACCCAATCTGTCTATCGCAGTAAAGTAATGGTAACCTGCTGCGGGAAAATCTTCTTGCCCAGTCAGTCATGTCTCTTTCCAGACATGATCGCCAAAGCGTGTATCACGTATGGCTGTTAACTGACAGAGTTTCGCAAGGTACACTACCTCTCCGAGGGTACATCCTTTCTGTTATGGGACCTACTCTTTTGTATCATAATGAAGTCTTCTCATGATTATAAAATACCGGGAGACTATGTCTCAAGGGGGGGGACTATTTACTGAGGAGTTGAGTTGGTTGAGTCTCTCCGGTCTCCATCTGTTACTTGCTTTTCGTAAATATATCTGTTTCACTAATACCCGAGTTGTGTTTTCTTCCGGACCTATTCTGGGCCCACAACACTTTCATCGTGACTAGTGGTCGTTGGGGGTCCGATCACCGCGTGCAGATTTTTTATGCAGCCAATCAAAACTGGGACGAATACAAAAGATACTTAACATTAAACAACATCCTCAGTGGATTTGCATCCAATTGGAATTTCGGGGCTCGTAATTTCGATCTGACAATAACTATTTTAGTAAAATGAAAAAATAATTTTATCAAGTACAGATGCACTGTCAACATCAGCTGAGTGCCTCTGGAGTGTCAGTGCTGAACATGGTCCTCAACTTCGCAGTGATCACCAAGCAGGTACCATGCTCAGACACCATTGCTCGAATCGAGCCAATAGCTTTGAACATCCCTCAGGCCCAGGCGGATGAGCTAAGATGGAAAGTGAGACAGACATTAGAGAAAGTCAAACCAACCAAATAGAACATCACAAAAGAGGAGGGGTTGGCAATCAAGACACTACAGAAAAATGAGAACATAATCATACTACTAGCTGACAAATGCAATGCAAATGTAGTGATGAACCAAAAATACACTAAACAACTGGAAAGCCTCATTAGAGGTGGTAGCTATAACAAGGTAAGGAAAGATCCTACGTTGAAAACGAAACAGAATACACCAAGAAACTGGAAGACCTCATTAGAAGTGGTAGCTATAACAAGGTAAAGAAAGATCCTACGTTGAAAAAGAAACAGAATACACCAAGAAACCAGAAAACCTCATTAAAAATTGCTGCTATAATAAGGGAAAAAAGATCCTACGTTGAAAACCTAACAGAATACACCAAGTACCTAAAAAACCTCATTAGTAGTTGTAGCTATAACAAGGTAAGGAAAGATCCTACATTGAAAACGAAACAGAATACACCAAGAAACTGGAAGAAGTGGTAGCTATAACAAGGTAAAAAAAAGATTCTACGTTGAAAACGAAACAGAATACACCAAGAAACTAGAAAACCTCATTAGAAGTGGTAGCTATAACAAGGTAAAGAAAGATCCTACGTTGAAAACGGAACAAATCCTAATCAAGAACGAGGATCACTTCCAGCCTTAGACATATAGGGAATTGTCTCAACGCTACAGCAAGCTACCTCATATGTATCCTCACAAAGTCGGTATTTCGCTCAGGCTGATTGTTAGCAGCGAAGACTGTTTCGCCTTCTGAGTCGCTTTCATGTGGATATAATTGTTCCACTGATAGGAGGGTCACTGTCATATACCCGAGACATTTCGTGTTTAGTTCCTTTTCAGCATAATTCTGTAGAATCAGATTCCTGTTGCTTCACGTCTATTTTTCATCCGTGAGAAGATTGTCAGCGAACATCTCCCTATAGCTAGGGGGATTTCTCTTGAATCTCCAGATCATTCTTACATGTGTCTGCGTCTCTCTCTAATAGATTCGGTTAGCTATTTTTTCTTTCTTTATCGCTCCCCTTCCGTTCCGTGTTAAACAGTATTTCTGACAATAGTGACAAAGCCATTTCCTCTCATCCGTTTGCTATTGGGTTTGATGACATTAATGTCCAGCATGACAAATGGTAAGATAACTTTTCACAAATCTTGTTGGTGTTCATGCCATAAACTTTTAAATCACTCAATCTCTTTTCCCCAATGGAGTTGCCTCACTACTTGATCTTTGCTTCACTTCTATCCCTGACTCTTACCATGTCATGCAGCTACGTCCCCTTGGTAACTCTGACCAGGCCGTAGTTTCTGTTAATATCTCCTTTCGCTCTCCCTCCCAACTTATTACCTCCAGAATATCTTACCGCTATCAAAGAGCGGACTGGGATTCGTTCCATGATTTACTTTGCCATGCCTGTTTTTAATCTACTTATTGAAGACTATGCCTCCGAGAACTCCTCCTGGGTAAAAGCCAGCATCGATGCTTTTATCCATGCCAGGAAGTTCCAACTTAAACCCCATTTTTACCCTTAGGTTTGTTCTCTTAGGTTTGCTCGGTCGCTATTGCCCACAGAAATCACTTCTTTCAGATTTACCGGAGTAGCATGACTGACTATAATAGGGGCATTTTTGTCTCTGCTCGTCATGAATGCAAGCGTGTTCTAAATGGTGCCAAGATGTTGTTTCCTAATTAGGATGAAGCCGCATATAGCATGCTGCAAGTTTGGATCTAAGAACTACTGGCGGCTCTGCGAAAGTGTGCTAAATAGCAGTAAATCCCCGATCCATCCATTACTCAATGATCTTTAGGTCCTCTCATCCATAGCAGATAAGTTTGAGTGCTTTGCTTGCAAATTCTCTTCCAACTCTGCACTTGACACATCTGGAGTACCCACTCCCGATATTTCTCGTAAAACTGAAACCCAACTGATTGATATTTATATAACCTCGTCTCTGGTCTCTAATATTATTTCTAAGCTTGACTCCAATAAAGCAAGCAGATGTGATGGAATTCCAGTCACTGTTCTGAAGGAATGTGCTCCTGAACTATATATATTGTCATCTTCAAACTCTATAACTATTGCCTCGTTTCTTTTTGTTTTTTGCTAGTTGTCTTCACAGTCCTCACCTGTAGTTTCTGTATATAAAAACTCTGGAGAGCCCTCCGACCATTCTAACTATCGCTCTATCAGCTTATTACCGCTTTTGGCAAGCAGTATGGCTCCTGTTTCGCCAGGTCTGCTAGTGATATTTTAACGACCATCGCCGAAAACATAAATCAGGCCTTTGATAAAAACGGCGAAGGTCGGGCTTTTACCCGATATACAAGGGTCATTCAATAAATAAGGTGAAGTTTTCAGTAAAAGAACTGCTAATACAGATAGAAGCTAACTTTTTAAAAAATTTTTCTTTACCTCTTTTTCAAAGGAATTTAATTTTATTTGCAGATTGAAAAGAAAAACTTTCAGAGTTTTGAAGATTAACAAAGATGGCCGACCAAGAAGCATGCTCCAGGAATGAACAGAGGTCAGTTATAGAGTATTTGGTTGCTGAAGGGTGCAAACCAGTTGAAATTCATAGGAGAATGTCAACTGTGTATGGTGTCACATGTTTCAGCCAAACAATGTCTACAAGTGGGCTAAATTGTTTAACGAAGGACGGAGCAGTGTTGGGGATGAAGACAGGCCTGGGTGGCTTACAGAAGAGAGGTTCTCTGAGGTGATCGAATCAGTCAATGACCTCATTTAGTTTGACAGAAAGGTGACAATGGATGACATTGTACGGACTTTGAGCCTATCTGTTGGGACAGCACACAAAATTGTCCATGATGACCTTGCCTACTCGAAGGTCAGCTGCCGGTGGGTGTCAAAGATGCAGATCATGAATGAGCTGGGCTGGGAATTGCTCCTTCACCCCTTACAGCCAAGACCTTGCCCCTTCAGACTTTCACCTGTTTGGTCCCTTGAAAGCGTTCACGAGAGGCACTGATGGGAGATTCTGTTGAAAAAAAAAAGTAAGCTTCTATCTGTATTTGAAGTCTTGATACGGAAAAATTCACCTTATTTATTGAATGACCCTCGCAGAAGTCCTTATACCGAAAAATTCAACCTCATTTATTGAATGAACCTCATAGAAGTCCTGATACGGAAAAATTCACCTTATTTATTGAATGACCCTCGCAGAAGTCCTTATACCGAAATATTCACTTTATTTATTGAATCACCCTCGTATCTTGAAAGCGTTTGACATGCCGGTTTTCTAAGCAAACTACAGGGCTACGGTAGAACTAGACGATTGTTCGATTTAATCCAATCGTTCCTGACAAATCGTAAAATGATGGTCGTTCTGAATGGAAATGCTTTCAAATCCTTTCACGCGAACGCGGGTGTCCCTCAAGGCTCTATCATAGGTGCTGTGCTTTTCCTGATATTCATCAATAACCTGTCTGATGTAATTAGTTCCCGAATAGGACTCTCTGCAGATGACATCATCATTTGCTCCCGTCTTAATACGACAATATTGCCAGACAAAGTAAAACTCGCTTCCGCTCTTCGAAAAGACCTCCAATCTGTGATGGATTTGGGGTAACAAATGTCTCGTAAATTTTAATGCTTCTAAAACGAAGCTTCTCTCTTTTAACCACCATAGAAAAGTGTTATGGTGAAACACACACTTATTCCTCAGATAATGGACTCTTCCTCCTATATTAATAAAAGTTAAAAAAAGAAGTTAACTCGAGAAGTTCAGAGGAGTTCTTAGAAGTTCTAGAGAGTTCTTTAGAGTTCTATTGGAGTTCAGTAGAACTAATAGGAAGTTGATATTAGTCGGCAGTTAGCCGAATACTAAGGAGTCAGTTTTCATTGGAAGATTACCAAGTTCCTAACATTTTGGGTGCGTTAAGTCGATTAGCAACATAACACAATTATAACCTTCAGTGCGAAAACTACTCCACAACAAAAAACTTTTTTATCTTTTATTAGTATGGATCACGTTAGTCTCTCTGAAAGCAATACACTACACCTTTTCGGCCTCACTCTCACAGTCGATCTCAAGTGGAACGAATACATCGAATCGATAGCTACATTTATTGCTAAAAAATGTTGGGTCGCTGTGCCGAGCCAGGATGTTTTTCTCGTCAGAATCCATCTTACTCATTTATAAATCTACCATTCGTCTATGCCTTTAA
The DNA here is from genome assembly GCA_037127315.1 of Ascarosepion bandense. Lineage (NCBI taxonomy): Eukaryota > Metazoa > Mollusca > Cephalopoda > Sepiida > Sepiidae > Ascarosepion > Ascarosepion bandense. The sequence goes on along the minus strand of JBBBDQ010001397.1, from coordinate 171,499 downwards.
TACTGTTATCAGGTCGGTTGCTTCTGCCTTTCATTTCGGGGTTCTTGACAAAGTCCAGAAGAGGATCTGGAATGTAATCAGTCCCGATTTAGCAGCTAGCATTTAGCCACTTTCTCACCTTTAGCCACTTTCTCACCAACGTGAAATGGCTTCCCTCCGGCTTTTCTACAACTATTTTCATGGCTTCAGCTCTGACGAACTTCATTCCTTGGTGCCCCACCCTCACGAATTTACTTGTGAAACTAAATTGGCAACTAGGTCTCACACTTGTACCGTGAAAATAGGCAAATGTAACTCACTTCTTCACTAGTAGCTTCTTTTCTCGCACTTCCCGTCTGTGAAACTCCCTTTCACATGCTTGCTTCCCTGATAGCTAGGATCTCTAAAGTTTGAGAGCAACGTCAATAGCCATCTTTTATCTCCTTGACTCCCACCTCTCCCTTACCCTTTCTTCATTATTCCCTCTATCATTTTTTCTTTTCACTTTTCTTCTGTAACCCCCTGCGCACCAGTAGCAGTATTGCCTTGGTTAGGGTGAAACGATTATACATATATATATATATCCGAGTGAATAAGGAACGAAGAAAAATTTACAACGTTCAAAACATTAATTTAAAACAGTGCTCGATATATAATACAAAGCTGTGAATATTTATTATAAATTATTGTTTAGAACATGTACAAATTTTTATCAACTACAAAGTGTACATTTTGTTTCGACATTGAAATGACAATGTCTTCTCAGGTGGTGTAGAAAGGAATGGAAAGTCTCTTTTCTTATATTTGCCGAATTGTGTGAGAGATGTAGGGTGGGGTTAGTGATAAGTGGGTAAATCTTGTAAATTGTCCGTTAGAATTTTGAAAAGAGGGGGTGTGTGGGGGATAGGGTTGATTAATGAACTTGTCGAGAATTTTGTACACAGACTTAACATTAAAATATTATATAGCTTTTTATAGACTAGTGGCTGGATGTTTTTCTTCGGGTTTACTGAAGGGGAGAGTAAGGAAGTAAGGGTGGGGAGAATAGGATTAGATGCGATGAAGTGGGGAAGAGTAGTTATCATTTATTGGACCTATCTTTCTTATTTAATCGTACAACTATACACTATTTTTTATATTTAAACTCAGTTTTTATAATTAATCTAATTTTGTAAGTTTAACCTTAATTTTAAATTTAGGAAATCATATATATATATATATATATATATATATATATATATATATATATATAAACGCGACTATGCAGGCGTAGCTTGACCAATTCTTCCTGACCTTTTAACAGCCCGCCACTTTGTATTGTTTGATCTTGGACCGGACAAAGTAAGACTGCCTGTTAGCACCTGGCTAGATTAGCTCTGACATACAAGATGTCGAGAATTTTGTTGAGACTAAATTTACGCGATCCGCGGTAGCTGATAGTTGACGTACGGAATATAATCAGTAGCACACTGCAACACCAAAGATATATATATATATATATATATATATATATATATATATATATATATTAATTCAGATACTTCAATCCAAGGGAAAAAAGCAGGAAGGTAAATTCCAAAAACCCGATCCTAATTAATATTAAAAATTTTATTTTAATATTAAAAAATGATACAGGAAGAGAGCTCCATGTAATAAAATATTACAGAGCAAATATTATTTAATATATCTATTTAAAAAGGAAAAGTAGACTAATTTTTCTCCAGTTTCTGAAAGGATTTTTCTGTTGCTGAGGTGATGTGTTATCCCCCGTGGGGATCTTCATATCGAAATGGCCATTCAACATCTTTGAATTAATCCTCTTTTAATATATATATATATACAATTATAAACAAGCTAAAGCTGGTGGCACGCCAACAGTTGGCTAGTATTTCAATAGTACATTCAGTAACAATGTTCTCAGAGATGGGAATTAGTAAGCACACTGATTTGAGTTCGACTGTAATCTTCAAATCACAGGCCGATTTCAGTTCGACCGTCTTATTCAAATCACCGGTCCCGAATCCGCTAAATTCGTCTTCCACTTCGGTTTTATTAAAAAGCACAACACCGGGATGGTAAAAGGTATTTACGGGGATTCAATTTTCACTCACTGTAAAACTCTTACCAGCTCGAAATGAAAACAATATCAGTTATCCATTTCAACTGAGTCTCCTGGCCCTTCACTGATGACGGTGAGAGAACTTACTGTTACCACTTGCCTGTCCATTCCAAAAGCTCGGGAGCCCGAGAAGTTCTCACGGTCCAATTTTGAGCTAAGGTCCCAATTTGTCAAAATAGGATGACATTATTATGACATTATTACGCAGATTCAATTAATTCAATTACTTTTCCCGAAAAAATCATTTTTTTAATCATTTCACCCCAAGCAAGGTGATACCACCACTGGTGTGCAGAGGGTTACATAAGTGTTATGTCGCCAAGTATAAATGAATAACTCAACAACAGAATCAGAATATAAGTTGTATTCCGCGGAAAGACGGTTAGTATGTACAGAAGTGATTAGTAATATTTACAATAGAAAGATACAAGAATCCAATCCGTCGTAAGACGTGTGTATACGTGATTACTTCCGGTACGCCACCGGAAGTGTGACTAACTCTTCACTGACTCTCAAGTGACTCTCTACGACTCTCTACCACTCTCTTGTAGAGAATCCACCATTGCTATATATAGCAATGGGAACAGTCCATTAGTAGTCAAATAGGGGCGGCGCCCTAACAATAAGAGAGTTAAAGTTTTAGACAGGAAAGAGTGAAGACAAAGACGAATCAGCTACAGCGGGTGAAAATGAAAGGGCAAGAGAAGGATGTGAACACAGGAGTTAAAACAGTTGCAAAGATAGAGAGAAAGGAGAAGAACAAGACACACGGGATGATGTAAAAAGGGGCTGGAGTTAAGTGGATAAGAAATGGGAATTGACTTTGCATTTAAATTCCTCGAGATTCTAGCCGTGAGGAACAAGTATATGGAAACGAGTTCTACAGGCGGAAAGCGCTAGAAAAGAAGCTGATGGAATAAAATTGTCGCCTGCATTTGGTTGATTTAACTGTAAAGGGGTGAAACCTTGTTGCCAGTCTGGTTGCCCGAGTAAATTCATGTGAAAAGGGCACCAGTGACCTCAGTTCGTCAGCGCAGAAGCCATGAAAATATTTATAGAAGAGACTGAGGGAAACCACATCCCGCCGGTGAGAAAGTGGTTGGAGCCCTGTTGCCAGGTCGGGACCAATGACACTACAGGTTCTCATTTGGAGCCTGTCGAGAACACTGACACGAACAGCAGGGGCGCCTGACGAAATATGACAACTGTATTCCATATTCTCCAGTTTTTGAGAAGTGTCTTATCTTTAAAATGAATAAACTATTTATACCACCCATCTAGAAATAGTGTTTTATATATATATATATATATATATATATATATATATATATATATATATATATAAACTTATTTATAAATAGAACTTTGTGTGTGTCTGTGTGCGTGTGTGTATCTACCATCCATTCTTTCAGAGTGCTCAATCAGAGTGTGAGAGCGTAAATACACACACACACACACACATATATATATATATATATATATATATATATATAAAGTTATTTATAAATGGAACTTTAGACTCCGAAACTGCTGACCCGATTTTCTTGAAAATTTACACAGTTGTAATATAAGCGTCTGCGAGTGTTCTTAGCTAGGTTTTGTGACGAGGTGCCCCCGATAAATCTCGAAAATCGATAATCGGACTCTATAGGTAACGGACACACACACACACAGACATATATATATATATACACACACAGAGAGAAAGTTCCATTTATAAACAATCGTAAAGTGATCACTGGTCATGTCTTACATCTATTTTTACCCAATAATAAATAAAATTTATAATAGTTCGAATTGGGTATTCATTCTTATTTGAAACAGATAAGTACACCCAGCAACACAGTAGTAAGTCAATAGCGTCTCGTGATATAATAATAAACGAGTGCTTCCGTGATTCTGAGCGTAATGACAGTTAAAGCGTCATTAGTGGATATGAATGCGCAAAATATATTCTATTGTAAATTGTAAATAGTTTTCTTTTTGGGAATTATACAATATACCGGAAATGTTTTCTTTTTCAACAATAGAAAAATGGAAGCATTGACAGAACTCATGGGTACTGGATAGAAGAATTTTAACTTACGAATTTCTTTCACTAAGTTCTCTATATCTTTGTGAAACATAGATAATCCCAGGAAAAGGTCTGTAGCCAGTGCTAAAATGGCAATTATTTTAGACCTGAATAATTTGGAAAAAAAAGAGAAAAAAAAGACAGCAAAAAAGACAAGAAAAAAGACAAGAAAAAAAAAGGCAAGAAAAAAAAGACAAGAAAGATAAGAAAAAAGATAAAAAAGACAAGGAAAAGACAAGAAAAAAACACAAGAAAAAAACGGCAAGAAAAAAAAACAAGAAAATAGGGCAAGAAAAAAGATAAGAAAAAAAAGACAAGAAAAAAGATAAGAAAAAGACAAAAAAGATAAGAAAAAAGATAAAAAATGACAAGAAAAAATACAAGAAAAATGAGACAAGAAAAAAGACCAAAAAAGAGACAAGAAAAAACACAAGAAAAAGATCAGAAAAAAAGACAAGAAACAACACAAGAGAAAAAGACAAATAAAAGACAAGGAAAAAAGGAATACCAACTATTTAATTTTATTTTGCTCTATAAATTTACAAATTTATTTCGAAAAAATCCTCACTGGGTGCTCCATAATTTAGGCTTGTGTCAGATTTAAGCTACGTTGAATAAATTCCTATAAAAGACGCAGTTTCTTTCTGTCTACCGACTGGTCTGTCCACCTGAGGATTAGCCGATTAAATACTACCATATCTCTCAACTTGGAACTTCCTGTTGAACATTAATACCCGGCCATGATTGACAACACAGAAATGACATATCTTGAGTTTTCCATGCCATATCATGGTAATGAATCTTGTGGAATATAGCTTACTTTATTTGGAGACACTTTTCACCAATGTACGATGTGAAACTTTGATTTTTCTTTTAAAAGCAAATTATCGCTATAATTACGAGTAAAAAAAGTTTAACATAAATAGAACCACCGGCGCCCCAGGGAAAGAAACGCCCACCCGTGACACACAATCATTCTCCCCATTTGACATTTCCAGAATTTTATCGAACGTGACAAGAACTTGTAGAAAAGAACTGTCTTCATTAGTTCGATGCACTCAACAACCGTGGGGTGCTAACAAAATCTAGGACCTCATGAAGAATATCATGGCTCGTTCAAAAAGATTTCCTGATATGAAACCTTATCTAGATAGTTGGTATTTTCATACAACTGCACTAAAATATTTTCGGACTATTTTTAAGAAATACCACCCATATTTTAATCTGTGGTCTTCTCGTGTCCAATATAATTGTGTTATTAAGGGGGGATAGTTTCGCTGGTTGATTTTATTTAGCGGCATATCTGTAGTAGTAATGCAACAAATAGAGTTACCTCGAAAAGACAGAAGGTATGTTCTTTCAGCTACTGGCACGTTAAAGAAAAAAGAAAGAACAGGACGCAAGTGTAACTAGTTTTATGGAGGAGAGTGTGGTAGTTGCGTGTGAAGTGGCGAGACTTGATACGTGTAAGACGGGCCGAAATTGAGGTGGGCAAGCAGTACGGTTTTTCTATGCGTTTCGACACGGCAAGCATACATTTGTAAACACGCAGAGATTACTCACTGTAACATTAGAAAACAATATCAACACTCTATGGATTATTTAATGCCGATATCTAAATGCTTCGAAAACAATTTTATGGCTTCAACTGCAGATAAATTGTATGGTTGGTCATTTTGGTATAAAATGTATTGTTGGTAATTTTATAAAATCTATTGTTGTTCATTTTGCTGTAACATGTATTGTTTGCAATTTTACTGTTCGTACCTTGAATAAGTTCTATCTAAGTTTTCAAGAAAAGCAATGTTTTATTTACAAAAAATAGTAAGAAACCTGTGATTGAAAGTATTGTTCATCACTAGTCACTACATTTTCACATCTTTCTTGCAGCATTTGAATTCCACGTCAAAACGAGTTTAAATACGAGTCAAGCTATTTTTTAGCATCTTCATCAGAATTAAAGTACTGCTCAACCAGGCCATGTGCCATCGATCGGAACAATTGATAATCGGACGGATCAATGTTTAGTGAATACGGCGGCTGGGGTGGGACTTCCCATTTGAGAATTTCCAAGTAGGTTTTCACTCATTTTGCAACATGTGGTCCAGCGTTATCATATTGCGAAATCACTTTGTCGTGTCTGTTTTATCTACAAAGCTCAGCTCAAACGCATCAATTGTAATCGATATCGTTCTCCCGTGATCGTTTCGATCGGTTTAAGCAGCTCAGAATAAACTACATCCATCTGATTCCACCAAATGCACAGCAGACGCTTCGAACCATGGATATTCGGTTTTGTTTTCGATGTTTATGCATAGCCGAGCTTACCGCACAATCTTCTACGCTTAGGGTTATTGTAGTGCATCCACTTTTCATCGCCGGCCACAATATGATGAAAAAAACAACAACTTTTTTTTCTGCCGTTGAAGCAGCAGTTCGCACGTGACAAGGCGTTGATTGACGATTGACGATGATTGATTTTGCATTTGATTTTTTTAAATTATCCACCTAACGAATTGAAAGATTTGCCTCCCTCATAAAAGCTGTTGCTTTTCTTGGCGAGGAGGGTCTGTATTTTCGGTTTTCTCAGTGAGCGTGACTTTGCTGCGTTAATATCTGTGAGTTGAATTTGTTGACCTTATTTTATTTTGTCTCTTGGACTCTTGATTTCTAAGTGTTGTGAACCCAGAATAGGTCCGGAAGAAAACCACGAACTCGGGTATTAGTGAAACACATATATTTAACGAAAGAACAAATAGAAAGTGTGTTACACGTCAGTCTGACTGCCAAGTATTACACCGGGGTGACACAACCCAACCCAACTCCAATATTTACCGTTCTCCCACACAAGGTCTTTTTTAACGTGGGGAACCTGAGCGCGTACGCCCAAGTACTGGTCAAAACATTACCTATCCACCGCGGTGGATAGGTTCAAAACCGGTCTAAACTGGTCTTAAACTGGTATTATTCGGTCTTAATTTGGTGACCTCAGCCCGAAGGCCGGGGACAACTCCTCCCCGAGAGGCATATTCTCCCGGTATTGATAATAGTAGGAAGAGTTTATTATAGTCCAAAAAGGGTAGGCCCCATAACACTAAGGTACTCATTTTTCCTAATTTTTAGAGTGGGGAGACAAGATTCAGACTTTTTTACCACACTTGTTGTTTTGGAAGTTTAACAGATTCAATATTTCTAAGGCTTTTGACAATGTTTTGTATTGAGCGTTATTTCCAGTTATGAAATCTTTGGAATTCTTTGAGGATTCTTTATCAGATATGGAAAGCTCCAGAAATGTAATTTCTATGTTTACAATCTTGGCAGTGTAGTAATGTCCAAGCGGTAGTTCCAAGTTCAGAGGTATGGCATTATTTAATCGGTTAATTTTGATCTTAAAAGACCAATCAGAAAACAGGAAAAACTGCGCATGTATAGAAATTTAATTAGCGTAGCTTAGATATGGCACAAACCGAAAATACGACGCATCCATTGAAGATCATTGAGAAGGATTTTGCTAAACATTACTCTAACGCTTTTATTATGGAAAATAAAATTAACCTTCTTTTTTTTGGTCGCAAATGATTCATATCTAAACTTATTTATAAATGGAACTTTGTGTGTCTCTGTGTGTCCGTTACCTATAGACTCCGAAATGGCTGAAACGATTTTCTTGAAAATTTACACAGTTGTATTATAAGCGTGTGCGAGTGTTCTTAGCTAGGTTTTGTGTCGAGGTACCCCCGATAAATATCGAAAATCGATAATCGAAAAAATCGGGTTATAGAAAGAGTGGTCCGATTTTAATCAAATTTGATACACTCATAGACGAAGACAGAAGAAACGATATTCAGAAGTTTCAAGGTTGCAGTTCTTACAAGTATTAAGGCAAGAACTATTTTATCTTTTATGAGGCATCAAAATAAAGTTTAAAATCACCCCTGTACTAACACTTTTGCACATTACCGGTAGTGTACAAAAGTATTAGGACAGGGGTGAAAATTTGTGTGAAAATCAATGAGCTCAACAAGAAGAAATCATTGTTTTTTTTTTTGTTTTTTTTTTTTTTTAATCATTTCACCCCGAGCAAGGCAGAAACGCCACTGATGTGCAGGGGGTTACATAAATGTAGAAAGATTAATTAGAAAAGAGTGAGGAGTACAAGCTAGTTAGAAAGGAACAATAGAAAGCTGAGAAAGCAGGTGCAATGACAGGTACATGGGCGGAGAGAAAGGGAAGGTTATACAGGGGAGGGGAGAGAGCTAGAGTCCAGTGGTTAGTAGATGAGTATTAACTTTGCTTTTAAATTTCTGGAGGTCGTAGCCGTCAGGAAAGCAAGAATACGGGAGTGAGTTCCACAGGCGGGAAGTGCGAGAGAGGAAGCTGCAGGAGTAGAATTGTCGTCTGCATTTGGCTAACCTGACTGTGAATGGGTGGGACCCAGTTGCCAGTCTGGTTGAACGGGTAAACACCTGTTGAGGAGGCATCAGTGACTTAAGCTCATCCGAGCAGAAGCCATGAAAGTATTTATAGAAGAGACAGAGGGAGGCCACATTTCGACGATGGGAAAGTGGCTGCAGACGAGTCGCCAGATCAGTACCTATCACATTACACACTCTCCTTTGGAGCTTGTCAAGAACACTGAGGAGAACGGCAGGGGCACCTGACCATAAATGGCAGCAGTACTCCATGCACGGACGGATGGTTGACTTGTATATATGCAGGATGGAATCAGGTGGAAAAAACATCCTGGATCGACATAGTGACCCAATCTTCTTAGCAGTAGATTTTGCTATGGATTCAATATAGTGCTTCCATTTGAGGTCTGAGGACAGGGTAAGTCCGAGGAGGCGTAGTGTATTACTCTCCGGGAGAATCATCTGGTCCATGCTTATGGGAGGCAGAAGAGGTTGCCTGTAATGGTTGACAGACAACAGCTTGGTCTTAGAGGAATTGAAGTTGACAAGCCACTTCTTGCCCCAGTTCACCACAGAGTGTAGATCCCGCTCAAGGTCAGCAGCGAGATTATGTCTGTCCGCCACGACAGGTTTCTTACTGGAGCGGGAGTATATTGTAGTGTCATCTGCGTAGATGCCTACTTGGGACCTGATCTCATCTGGGAGGTCGTTGATGAAAATAAGGAAGAGCGTCAGGCCCAGGATAGAGCCTTGTGGGACACCAGCATTCGTGCTGTAGTACGAAGAGGCACGCCCATTCAGAACGACCTTCATTTTGCGGTTATTTAAGAAAGATTGGATTAGGTTAAGCAGGCGACCGGTAATACCATAACCGCGTAGTTTGCATAGGAGGCCAGGGTGCCAAACCCTGTCGAAAGCCTTGGAGATATCCAGAGCAACCGCGCGAGCCTCGTCAGACTCATCAAGGGCCTGTAGCATGTACTCCGTTACAGTAGTTAGCAGGTCGGCTGTGGACCTGTCAAATCGGAATCCATCTAGAACTTAGTCGTTGTGAGCAACGACTAAGTTCTAGAGAGAACGGTAACTTAAAAGAACACTTCTGCTGAACATCAGGAAGAGACAGTTGAAGTTTTCATTTTACATAATGAGGCGAGGGGGCTTGGAGAAGTTGATAATCACAAGGTAGGCAGAAAATAAGAAAACTAGAGGAAAGCAACACACAACTTACCTGACGAGCTTTTTTTTTTTTATTAATCATTTCACCCCAAGCAAGGCATTCCACTGCCACTATTGCGCTTGGGGCTACATAGGGGAAGGTAAATAGAAAGAGTGGTTAGATGTAGGAAATGTCAGAAGGGGGGGTGATAGATAGTTGGGTGGGTGGGAAGAGTGTTTAAAAGAATGGAAGCGAGTTAGTTTGTTAGGAGATGTCTATTGACCTTACATTTAAACTCCTGGAGATTGTAGCCGTCGGGGAAGCAGTCATGTGGAAGAGAATTCCACAGTCGGGAAGTGCGAGAAAAGAAACTGTTGGAGTAGAAGTTGGGGTTGCATTTTATCGGTTTCACTGTAAAAGGGTGGGATCTAGTTGCTAATCTAGTATCTCGTGCAAATTCGTATTTAGGGGGCACCAGTGATCTAAGTTCATCGGAGCAGAAGCCGTGAAAGTATTTATAGAAGAGACACAGGGAAGCCACATCGCGCCGGTGAGAGAGAGACTGCAGGCGGTCTGCTAAGTCGGTATCGATCACATTACAGACCCTCCGCTGTACCTTGTCTAGAAACCCAAGGAGAATAGCAGGGGCACCCGACGAGATATGGCAACAGCTTAAACAAATGAGAGGTTAACCAAGATTTAGGAGTGACGATAAAAAAGCGAAAGTTATTATGAGCTATAAATTACAGAAAAGCGTGGAGAGCCATGGTTGCTTACATCTTGACGGGACATGGCACACAGAATAAACTAAAATATAATTTCAAACCCAAAGAAATTAAAATATCTAATATCTTGCTATTCTTTAATCGTTTCACCTCAAGCAGACTGATGCGCAGGGAGGTATATAAGAGATTAAAAGTTTAGGCAGCAGGAGATTAAAAAAGACGAACCAGTTACAGGGGTGTCAGAGAAAGGGTAAGAGAAGGATGGGAACACAGGAATGAAGACAGTTGCGAAGGCATAAAGTAAAAGAACAAGATATACAGGGTGATGTAGAAAGAACTGGAGTTAAGGGGATAAGAGATGGGAATTGACATTGCATTTAAATTCCAGGAGGTTGTAGCCATCAGGAAAGCGAGTATACGGAAGGGAGTTTCACAGACGGGAAGTACGAGAAAAGAAGCTGCTTGGGTAAAATTTTAAAAAGGAAAACAAGATTCATAAGATTAATATACATCATCATGGCTCACCGCATTTTCTTTTTTTGATTTATAAATTGCCTTGACTTGTTTGACAAGAAAGTTAAATGCTTTTCTGTTGTCTCCTCTGTGGTTGTGAATTTACCTTTGGCTAGATTAGTTGCTATTTCAGGATAGAGTGCTCAGCCTGCCATATTGCGCATGCCTGAGGAAGGTGGGAGAGAGGTAAAACAAAAGGAAATGAAAATATCTGATATCATTCTTTCTTAAATGGACAAACAAGATTAATAACCTTATTAATATATATCATCATGGCTCTCCGCATTTTCTTTTTGCTTTATGAATTGCCTTGACTTGGTTGACAAGAAAATTAAATACTTTTCTGTCGTTTCCTCTATGGTTCTGAATTTCCGCTTGACTAGACTAGCGACCATCCTATGATAGAGAGCGCAGTCTGTCATATTGCTCATTCCACATAACATATTGCTCATGGGCACCTCGATGTGGTGTAATTGTTAGCAATCTTGTATCGCTAAGATCATTACAATTGAGTAGGGAGTTCGATCCTCAATGGGTGCCCCATATTTTCGGCCTTGTGCAACATCTAAGCAGAGCTTAGAAAATCAGCATACCATAGTGCTCACAGGAAAGACTGAAACCTATTAAAAACGACACATAAGATGGAAAGAAAACCTGGTTTCATTCCTTTTATAAGGGTTTTAGCACCGAAGTGAATACAATAAACTGGACTTGAATTCGAGATTATTTCTAAAACTTCTCAATTCGCTCAGCAATCCATTACTTGGTCTAATCTATAATAAACAGGGATTTTTTCCATAAAGACAGACTTTATTCTTATAGAAAACTAGCAGTATAGCCCGGCGTCGCTCTGGTGTAATGAAAGCTTTAAAACTAATCCATAGTCCTGGAGCTCAGACTCAGCCTAAAGAATATTTGTGTGAAGTTTGGTGAGAATCGGATAAAAATTGTGGATTTGTATAAAGGACATACAGGCAGATAAACAGACACATACACAAACATCTTGGCTTATATATATATATTATCGACTTTCTGCACTATTGTAAGAACTGCAACCTTGAAACTTCTGAATATCGTTTTCTTATGTCTTTGTCTATGCGTGCATGAAATTTGATTAAAATTGGAACACTCCTTCTATAACCCGATTTTTTCGATTATCGATTTTCGATAGTTATCAGGAGTACCTAAACACAAAACCTAGCTAAGAACACTCGCAGACTTTTATAATATAACTGTGTAAATTTTCAAAAAAATCGGTTCAGCCGTTTCGGAGTCTATAGGTAACGGACACACACAGACACACACGCACATACACACAGAGGCAAAGTTCCATTCATAAATAAGTTTAGATTAGATAAAATGACCCTAATTACGAAGACTTTAATACTGCTGGAGGCAACAATAGGAAACAAGCACCCAGCCCGGTCCCTCGCTGGCGGCAACAATGGAAAAAACAAGCCCTCCCTCTGCGGCGGCAACCCAAGCCCAAGGCACCCGCCCGGTCCCTCTGCTGGCGGCAACAATAGGAAACAAGCACGCAGCCCGGACCCTCTGCTGGCGGCAACAATAGGAAAAAAGCACCCAGCCCGGACCCTCTGCTGGCGGCAACAATAGGAAACAAGCACGCAGCCCGGACCCTCTGCTGGCGGCAACAATAGGAAAAAAGCACCCAGCCCGGTCCCTCTGCTGGCGGCAACAATAGGAAACAAGCACCCAGCCCGGTCCCTCTGCTGGCGGCAACAATAGGAAAAAAGCACCCAGCCCGGTCCCTCTGCTGGCGGCAACCATAGGAAACAAGCACCCAGCCCGGACCCTCTGCTGGCGGCAACAATAGGAAAAAAGCACCCAGCCCGGACCCTCTGCTGGCGGCAACAATAGGAAACAAGCACGCAGCCCGGACCCTCTGCTGGCGGCAACAATAGGAAACAAGCACCCAGCCCGGTCCCTCTGCTGGCGGCAACAATAGGAAACAAGCACGCAGCCCGGACCCTCTGCTGGCGGCAACAATAGGAAAAAAGCACCCAGCCCGGTCCCTCTGCTGGCGGCAACAATAGGAAACAAGCACCCAGCCCGGTCCCTCTGCTGCCAATGAGTCTTTTAGTTTCTAATTTCGTCTGTGTATGTGCGTTGTGGTGCAGTGGATATCGGCTCGGAACGAGAAATCGTGGAGCCGAGTTCGAATTCTAGTTGAATTCATTGCATTCACTTACGCCCAAATACCCTTGGGAAAGGTATTAATCCGTCTCTTTCTTCCAGTTATGGGTTAAATAACAGGACAGATTAAGTTCTATAGCCTTGGCTGGCAACCAGCCTACCGCAGAAAGCAATGGCAACCTACTGCGGGATAATCTTCTGCCCAGTCAGTCATGTCTTTTTCGAGACATGATCGCCCAAACGTGTTTCACGTATGGCACTTAACTGACTGACTTATTTGTTGCCAGTATACTTTATCTCAGTGCCATGAATATTTTTTCAGTCAGATTTTGAGGGATCCTTGTCAACCCAACAACAGCACCTACGATAGGAAAGTCGGTGAAATACCGACGCTAGCACGACAATAGTGGCAGGCACAGGTCAATTTGAATCCTTGACCTGCGTTTGGGCGTTCCGCGTTAACCACCCTCTCTCACCCAAAAAGTAAAAAAACGCGTCACGTCACGACATTGTAGTGAGGCGTGTAAATATTTCGCTTGTGGAGATTCTGGCCTCGCAAGAGCGGGCACGGTACGATTCACGTTAATTCGAAGTGTTCCTAATTTGTAACAGTCGTGTATTTTCTTGGAGATTTAATATATATATCACATTAAATAAATTGCAAACATTATGTCTGCTTATTTTAAATAAAATCCGATCATCTTTTGGGATGTTACCATAACTCACACTCCTGAAGATGATCTCGGAAAGAGGCTGAAAGTATTTATTTAGGTTCCTTGAGAAATTAATGATAACATCTTTCAACGTTTCAGCTCATTTCGGACATCTTTTACTTATAATACGCGAAAGATTATCCGTGAGTATCAACGAATTTTATTAAAAATAAGCAGCTATAATGTTTGCAATTTATTTAATCTGACACGTATGTATATATATATATATATTTCCTCTTTTTATGCTCAGAGAGAGAGAGAGAGAGAGATTGAGAGAGATAGAAAGAGAGAGAGAGATTGAGAGAGATAGAAAGAGAGAGAGAGATTGAGAGAGATAGAAAGAGAGAGAGATTGAGAGAGATAGAAAGAGAGAGAGATAGAAAGAGAGAGAGATTGAGAGAGATAGAAAGAGAGAGAGAGAGAGAGAGAGAGCGATAATAGCGAGGTAGCATCGGCTCAGTTCATTCTCTTTACGACCAGTTATGAAAGCTGTTGCCGCTTGCTTGCTCTTTACCTTTAAATAATCACCAAAACAGACGTTGGGAATAATAGTATATCAACAAGTACAAGACTTGCACGCTGCGTTAAGTAGATACACTGCTAGTGAATTGCTAGTCAGTATAATAATTATCCTTTCTTACACTAACAATAATGTACACGTATTTAAGAGAATAGAAACATTCCAATCCTGTATACAGGTCGGCATACAACATTAACAATACCTTATTTTACTTTTTTGCAATAAGTATGTCGTCGAGTAGTGAAGAATATATATGTAGTGAATAATATATATATATATATATATCTTCTCAAAAACGAAGAAAAAATTTGAAGCAACTGAAATGTGGTTGTACATAAGGATGCTGCGAATACCATGGATCGAGCATGTGAGCAATGATGAGGTCTTGGAAAAGATGGAAACGAAAAGGAAATTAATACTGAGCATCAGGGAGAGACAGCTAAAGTTCCTGGAACATGCTATGAGGAAAGAGGGCTTGGAGAACCTGATACTAACTGGCCTGATAGAGGGGAAAAAGAGACAGGGGAAAGCCGCGGATAACATATTTGAAGGACCTAATCAGGAACGAGGACTGCATGGTGTAACAGGAGAAGGCTTGCTCAGAGCCACCAGGGATAGGGAAACGTGGAAACCCATGATCACCTACGTCCTGAAGGGACAGGACACATAGAAGAAGACGACTCTGTACCAATTTCTGGGCGAAATAGGAATCATAGGGCGTAATCGAGCCAAACGTATAAAACGCCTAATAGAAGTAACTGAAAATAGTTCTATGTGGATATGGAAAAAAAAAAAGATTCCGAGGAGCGTTTCAGCGAACATGACTGCATGACACGATTGATAGTGAATGGGTAATGAGGTTCACGTTGCATTATCAGAACGCGAGGTTTGCCTTTTTTTTCATAAATCTCAAAGACGAAGAAAAAATTTGAAGCAACTGAAATGTGGTTTTACATAAGGATGCTGCGAATATACTTCTGATACTAACAGGTTAGACAGAGGGGAAAAAGAGACAGCGGAAAGCAGAGGATAACATATTTGAATGACCTAATCAGGAACGAGGGTTGCATAGTGTAACAAGAGAAGGCGTACTAAGAGCCACCAGGGATAGGGAGACGTGGAAAGCCATGATCGCCAACGCCCTGAAAAGACAGGTCACATAGAAAAAGAAGAATTTCGGCGTTAGACATTTGGACTATCTACAATACACTTGTATATCGTTATAATGGGGCTTCACATCAGCAAAGGGGTGATATTTACTCTTCTCCCCCATTTAATAGAGATGTGACACAAGGTCTTTTTTTAATGTGGGGAATTTGAGCACGTACGCCCAGGTACTGGCCAAAACATTACCTATTCACCGCGGTGGATAGGTTCAAAACTGGTCTGAACTGGTCTTTAACTGGTCTTAATTTGGTCATTTCGGACCCCAGCTGGACGGCCGGGGGCCCGAGGTATCAGTGACGGAGGTTGCTGTGCAGTTAAAACCGTTGAGAAGAAGGCTCCAAAACGGTGCACATTCTCTCCCGATGACCCTAATTTAAATAAAAATTCGAGGGGAACACATTAAAAAAATCAATGAAGTCATATGCCATAGAGAATCTCTGTGGAAATGTCATTGGCATGAGGAGCAGCATTACACATTCAGATCGCTTCAGGTGAGAGTCAATTAATTTCCAGTAATTTCCTTCTTTTATTATTTCAAAGCACCCATTATGGCGCCTGTAGAAATCTGCCTTCTTTTTGTCTCCCTCATTTATAGGAGAGTATCTAATGCAGCAGATGGGTTAGTCCACATTACTATAATGGACCTGCCCAACACATTTGCATGAGTGGATTCTATTCACTCATATACATCCCTCCATTAGGTCACTCAAGAGCTTGGTCTTTCATTTGGACTGGCGACACCAATATCTAATGGTGCTGTAGATCACGGTTCCAATTTTTAGAATACTAGCAGTATAGCCCGGCGTTGCTCGGGTGTAATGAAAGCTTTAAAACTAATCCATGATCCTGGAGCTCAGACTCAGCCTAAAGAATATTTGTGTGAAGTTTGGTGAGAATCGAATAAAAATTGTGGATTTGTATAAAGGACATATAGACAGATAAACAGACACATCAACATCTTGCCTTTTATATATATGTATATATTATCGATTTTCTGCACTATTGTAAGAACTGCAACCTTGAAACTTTTGAATTTCATTTTTTATGTCATTGTCTATGAGTGTACCAAATTTGATTAGAATCGAACCATTCCTTCTATTACCCGATTTTTTCGATTATCGATTTTCGATATTTATCGCGGGTACGTCGACACAAAACCTATCTAAGAGCACTCGCAGACGCTTATCGTACAATCTCTGTAAATTTTCAATAAAACCGGTTTAGCCGTTTCGGAGTCTATAGGTAACGGACACACACACACACACACACACATAGACAGACACACACACAGACACACAAAGTTCCATTTATAAATAAGTTTAGGTTTTGACTCTTACTAAATCATAGAATTTTGCGTATCGTTTATTTCAGATTTTTCTAAACTGTTCTTACATTCTTACCCAGGTTAGATGTTATTTGACAAAATATAAAACCTAAGCAGGTGCAATTTTGAAAATGTTAATTTTTTACTTGTTTTGAACTGCTCGCATATAATATAAAAATGTAAAAAAATGTGTTTAAATGAAGCAGCCCTTAGGACATCACGTAATCTTTAACAAATGTTAGAAAATATAAAAGCAAATCATTAACACTTGGGAGACTATTTAGTCATATTTCTTTTTATAATAGATGGCCTTGTGGTTAGTAAAACGAAAGAGGAAGTCAAAAGGTCGCAGGTGTAAATATTGGGTGATATTAAAGTGAAGAAAACAAGGTAGTATAAGTTCTTGGGTGACAAATGGTGTCAAGAAACTGGACGCAGAATTATTTAAATTAGAAAAATGAAAGATGAAAAATGGAAAAATGGAAAAAGAAAGTAATAAAGAAAGAAAACAAAGAAAAGACGAGATAAAGAAAAAAGAAGGAGAAAGGAACAAGGAAAGAAAGTCAGTGAAAAAGACTAAAATAAGGTGGGGAAATGAAAAATAAGGAAGGAAGGAAATGAGAAGGAATAAAGAAAGCGAAGGAGAAGGAATAATAAAGAAAGAGAGACAAGGGATAAGGAAAAAGAAGGGGGAAGAGAGGGAGAGCGAATAAAGCAAAATAAAGGAAGGGGAGAACAGATCAGAAAAGAAAGGAAAAAAAAGAAAGAATGAAACAATAAAGAGGGACGGGGATGAGATAAAGAAGAAGAAAAGGAGGGAGTGAGAAACGATTGTAGAAATGCAAGGAAGGGAAAGAGGATTGGAGAAAAGTGAAGGAGGGAGGGAGTGAAAAGTAATTAAAGAAATGAAAGGGAGGGAGGGAGAAAGGATTGAAGAAATGAGAGGAAGGGAAAAAATGAAGAAATGGAAGGGAGAGAGGGAGGCAGAAAGGACAAAAAATGGAAGTGGGGAGGAATGGTGAGGGGACTGAAGAAATGGAAGAAAGGAGGGAGAAGGGACTACAGAAATGGAAGGGAGGTAGAGAGGGAAAGAGGGTGAAGGGACTGAAGAAATGGAAGAAAGGATGGGAGAAAAGACTGAAGAAATGGCTGGAAGGGAAAGAGGGAGGGGTAGGGAACTGAAATGGAAGGGAAGGAGGGAGAGGGGACTGAAGAAATGGAAGGGAGGGAGGGAGAGAGAGGAGACTGAAGAAATGGAAGGGAGGGAGGGAGAGAGAGAAGACTGAAGAAATGGAAGGGAGGGCGGGAGAGAGAGGAGACTGAAGAAATGGGAGGGAGGGAGGGAGAGAGAGGAGACTGAAGAAATGGGAGGGAGGGAGGGAGAGAGAAGACTGAAGAAATGGAAGGGAGGGCGGGAGAGAGAGGAGACTGAAGAAATGGGAGGGAGGGAGAGAGAGGAGACTGAAGAAATGGAAGGGAGGGAGGGAGAGAGAGGAAACTGAAAAATGGATGGGAGGGATAGAGAGTGGACTGAAGAAATGGAAGGGAGAGGGGATTGGAAAGGGGATCGAAGGAAAGGAAGAGAGGTTTGGAGAGGGGATTGAAGAAAAGGAAAATGAAGGATCTTTGGAGAGGGGACTGAAGGAAAGAAAGGGATGTTTAGATGGGGATTGAAGATGAAGAAGGGATTGAAGATATAAAGAAGAGAAGTAGAATGATGGGGGAAATCAAAAAGAAACACTTGAAAAGAAGGGAGAATGGAAGAAACATTTTTGGAACAAGGAGAGAATAAATAGGGAAAGAGAAAAGAAATGCGAAAAAAGAAAAAGGAGAAAATTAAAACAAAATGAATAAGAAGAAAACGAATAAATTGCAAATGTTAAAAAAGTAGAAAAAATAAAGGAAAAGTAAAAGGAGAAGAAAAAATGAAAAAAAAAGAAAAAGATGACAGCAAAAAAAGAAAACGAAAACAAACAAAGATAAAAAAGAAAAAGCGAAAATGGAAAATGAAAGGAAAAAAAAGATATAAAAGACAAGTTCGAAAAGAATGGAAAATGTCACGGATCACAATGAAGTCGGTTAAAATATGTCTAGGATATGTGAAGAATGAAGGAGCGTATTTGTTGTATCACCGACCTGAATA